>JAXIVJ010009554.1:2500-50562 GCA_036785665.1 Chirona hameri | reverse complement strand
TCATTAGAAAGGCAATGAGATGTTTTATAACCACGGTGATGTTGATTTTTTACCTTTTCAAAAATTTCGAAATTTAGTACTTTTTCGAAATTGTACAACTTCTTTGGATACCTTTTCTCGTGTTTCGAATTTTTCGCTACGCTATTCTTACGTGTAAGGACGTGTCAAGTATGTGCAAAAATAAAATTTGGGGGATATTTGTCTCCAAGTATCTCATATTTTGTCATTTTACATGCTATTTTATATAATAAAAGAATATGTTATTCGCTAATAACTTTTGACTGAATACAACTAGAATGTTACTGTAAACGTCATTTTGCTGTTATCATCAAGATGAGTTGAATACTCTGCAGTATGACCTCTTTCTTGCATTTGATGACCTTGACCTTAAATTTCCCAGTTAATATTTTTTAAATCTGTTTTGGATACTCAAGCCAAATGTATTTATTATTTTTAAATTTATTATCGTTAAGTGTAAATAAGTGTCGTGCAAACAAACACATACACTAGATGGTTATTTGTCTTCTATAAATATGCTACATTTTGACATTTGATATGTTCTTTTTGTGAAATATGTACTATTCCCAAAAAAAATTTGAAGGATAAAAAGGTAAAATGGACACTATTTTGTTATATTCGTCAAGACGCGTCGAATGATATGCAGTATGACCTCTTTCAAATATTTGGTAACCTTCACCTAAGGTCAATGTCATGGTTCAAAGTTAGGTTTCCAATTGTGGCCTATGTGGCGATGTTATATATCTTAAAATCTGTCTTGTTGCAAGGAATTTGATAGTGTTTAAATAACGCCTAATCGTCAATAGCAACTTTTGAATCCATTTTAATTTCAATGTCGAATAGTAACTTCATAACTTCCTTCCCGGTGTAAAGAAAGCCCGAAAATGTCTCAGTTTGCTTTATAATCATCAACGATCGCGCAATTATTTTAATACCAATGAATTCCTATCTTCAAGACAAGTTCAAAGATATATATCATCGCCGTGTAGGTCAAATTTGGAAAGGTGACCTTGCGCCGTGACCTTGACCTTAGGTCACTGCCATCAAATGTAAGAAAGAGGTAATGCTGCACAGCATTTAACGCGTCTTGATGATAACAACACAATGAGGTTTACCGTGCCTTTCTAGCTTTTTTTCAGTCAAAAGTTATTAGCGAATAACTTATTTTGATATATAATAGTTCTTTTTGTGTGTCTTCATGTACAATGGCAAAATTTTAGATATTTGGGGGCAAATATCCATTTATTTTATTTTTGCGCTTAATTGACACGTCCTTACACGTAAGAATAGCATAGCGAAAAAATGTAACCCAAATCGTAAAAAGGGAAAAAATGGGGATCCATCCATTCCTTTTAGGTCATATGGAGGCCCCTGGGGCCCGGAAGGCCTCAGTGAAATTAGCCCCCTCCTCATATTGGGAGGCTGGATCCACCAGTGCGCCATCCTCGAACCAAAAGGGCCCGATTATGCCTTCGCTGCTGACCACACACCTGGCTGTGCACTGCTCCGCGTACCCAATCCTCTGGTCGATGATATCTGGCCGTGATCGGGACCAGATCCACCTGTTTTGCCGGTTTGGCTCTCCTTCGGAATGTCTTTCTCAACATGAAGAAGAGGGCAACATTGTGCTTAGAGCGGGAAGGGGCTGTGAGCGGAAAGGCTTCGAGCACGTGCTGTAACTGGTGTCAAGGGACACTGAGATGATGGTGTGTGCTTGCAAATAAAACAACTTTGACAAGGCTATCTTTTGGTATTTGTTTGGATGCCCGGGCATTGCTACAGGGGTTTTCAAAATGAATGTTACTTTTAAATCAGCCGTAGGAAGACCAAAAATATTATAAAGCTCGCGGATTTTTAGGTTATATTGTTGCAAAAACGTTAGGGTTTTTATCTGTGCAACAATTACCCCGAAACAATTAGTCTGATGAATGTTATAGGCCAACAATGTCGAGGCCCAAGAAACGCTGCAACGCGCCGTTTTCAAACGAAGAGGCAGTTTAGGCAGTCTCTCAGTATGGTGCGCTGAAAAGCGTAGCTGCAGTGCGCCGAAAGTTAGGCAGTCACTTCCAGAAAATAAATGGCATACCATCAAGGATAGCTTTCAAGAGACTGATCGAAAGGTTTCAGTCAACAGGCTCCATCTTCCCATCAAAGCCTCAGGGTCGAACTGCAACATCAGCTGAGCTCGTGGAGAAAATTCGACAGATGGTGAAGCCATATCAAGCAGCCAAGAAAAGAATCGCTGTCCCCAGGATTGCTAAGTCGTTGGGCACATCCACAACAACTGTGTGGCGGATTATGCGCAAGAAGCTGGCCTGGAAGCCGTATAAGCCCCATGTTACCGTGCCGCTGAACGCAGCCCACCAGGCAGGCAGACGATTATTTTGCAAGTGGCTTGCTGATAATGCTGCAATTGTTGGCCTATAACATTCATCAGAATAATTATTTTGTGGTAATTTTTGCACAGATAAAAGCCTAACGTTTTTTCAACAATATAACCTAGAAATCCACGGCGTTATCATATTGTTGGTCTTCCTACGGCTGATTTCAAAGTAACATTCATTTTGAAAAACCCTGTAGTTCTCTCGTTATCACGAATTGAAAATAGGTACTTCTTCCGGAACACCCTGTATATGCTGTAGATAGAGAGAGGGAGAGGGAGAGGGAGAGGAAGGGAGAGCGAGAGGGAGAGGGAGAGGGAGAGGGAGAGGGAGAGGGAGAGGGAGAGGGAGAGGGAGAGGGAGAGGGAGAGGGAGAGGGAGAGAGAGAGGGAGAGGGAGAGGGAGAGGGAGAGGGAGAGGGAGAGGGAAAGGGAGAGGGAGAGGGAGAGGGAGAGGGAGAGGGAGAGGGAGAGGGAGAGGGAGAGGGAGAGGGAGAGGGAGAGGGAGAGGGAGAGGGAGAGGAGAGGGAGAGGGAGAGGGAGAGCGTGAGCGAGAGCGAGAGCGAGAGCGAGAGCGAGGGCGAGAGCGAGAGCGAGAGCGAGAGCGAGAGCGAGAGCGAGAGCGAGAGCGAGAGCGAGAGCGAGAGCGAGAGCGAGAGCGAGAGCGAGAGCGAGAGCGAGAGCGAGAGCGAGAGCGAGAGCGAGAGCGAGAGCGAGAGCGAGAGCGAGCAGTAACTTCTGGGTTATCATATTTTTAGAGTTATGGGTGCATGCAATATAACTCATTGTCTGGCTCTAGAGGAAATACAATTTAATAAGTTTATAAATTATACTTGTCTGCTTGGCTCGCTTGTAAATCCATCTTTCGCCGCTTTGGCTCTGCCGGCGGATGGGAGTT
Source organism: Chirona hameri (assembly GCA_036785665.1). Classification (NCBI taxonomy): domain Eukaryota; kingdom Metazoa; phylum Arthropoda; class Thecostraca; order Balanomorpha; family Balanidae; genus Chirona; species Chirona hameri. Next base: position 47,266 of record JAXIVJ010009554.1, on the reverse strand, counting down.
ACGGTTCCAATACCTACCGTGCAGGATACAATGCAATATTGGGGCGGGGCGGGGGGGGGGGGGGGCACGCATTAGCATGTCAGCGCCAGCCATGTCAGCCTGTTAAAATGCATCAAACATTTATCGCAATACATCCGTCCAAGTCGGTGATCAATTACAATATGTATGACAATCAATCTTGATCAATTTTACGATGGCGTCATTGAAATTTATGTTCAGAGACGAGATCGTTAACCGATTGCAATTAAGTACACCGACCACTATAGTCTAGCCACAATCCCCGCATAGTGATGGCGTAGCCCAGGCACCGCTTCGTATTCCGATTTCCGAATGTTGTTTTTCCTTACTTAACACCGCTCATGAGATATAAGCGTAGTATTCTATCTGGGCAGGTAACAGTCCTCGGCCATGCCCGGTGACCTGTCCGAATCCCATGGCGATCGGGCATTTCACCTACAAGATATTGAACCAGGGCTATGAAGCTGGCACATAAGTTGCCACCAACGCACCCTCCAGCAATATTGTCGGTTTGGATGTTATGAGAGCTGAACTCTGAGTGGAGTTAATCAGCCCCCTTCAGTACCCATCATGTTGAGGATGTCCTCCAGAGCGCGTGTTAAACAGGGAATAGCGCGGTACATTTCTGTCGCGCATGCGCAGTCGTAGAACAACAGCGAGGCCAAAAATGGATGCGTAGCACAGAAACTTGGTCAGGGATCAAAAGACCTGCAATCGTCATGTGCATAGAAGAAACCACCAACTGATCGTAGAAAAACTGAAAGCAATTTTTTGGGACGCTGTCTCACAAACCGGTTGTATCCACTACAAACCGCTTGTATCCACTACAACTACCACAAGAGCGATGCAGGCTGCTGTATCAATTTAAATAAAACCGATCCCCAGACAGAGGAGCGAAACTGAGGACGAGTTCAGGAAGAGCAGGGGGTTGGTATTGTTAATTTGGAAGACGAACACAGAACTTGTATAACATTCAGTAGCCATTTCCACCTGCAGACGGACTGATGGGTCATGTGACCGCGGATGGTGGCTTCGGCAGGACAAATTTGTTGACTTTATGTGAAGTGCGAGTGCCATTCTTGAACATAACGAGGATGCAACTCCGCTCTTTGACCATGCACCCTTTCACCGGAATGTTGTGATCTTGAGGATATGTTGGCATATCGCCAGTTGAAAATACTGCCTCCATAATCATTGTTTTTAGAGCTTTTTGAGACCTTGCTCAGTGCCATGAAGGCATGGCACCAAGTGCAGCGTCTCTAGAGGCAAGCCCCTGCACCAAATGAAAAGCATACAGGAGGCAGCTCGCACTGTCGTAACTGTCGACTGTCGACTGTAGCTCGGACTGTCGTCGGCCTGTCGTAACTGTCGTTCCCGGTGGCAAAAAGCCTTCTTCGAGATGGTATCGTAATATCAATTACGTGACTAAGGAGAAGGTCCAACCCGAGTGCCGCATCCCTATCTCATGTTTACCTGTCTGCAACGCTCATCAGGAAAGGGCACAGCTAGAAGATCATGCCAGGCGAATATATCTCCTTCTCTGATTGTTGTTTACGAGTTAATGCAAATTGTGTTTTTCATGATACTGATGCATCACCGTATGTGAGCGCATGTTGTTCACTTCTCGGCAGAGCAGGGTACAGTCGGCCTCATAATTATCTTCCCTTACCATGTTTCTAAAACTCACCTAATTACACTTCTATGTACATGAAGGACTGATATAAGGGAACATGTGGTACTTACCTAGGTAGGTACCACATGTTCCCTTAAATCAGTCCTTCATGTACACATAAGTGAAATCAGATGAGCTTTAGAAAAATGGTAAGGGAAGATCATCATTATGAGACCGACTGTGCATACACACGCGATGTATCTGATATGATCTGTCATATGATCTGTCAGCTGTAGATCGTCAGATGGCTGGATGATGACTAAAAAGAGTACATTTTTCTGGAACGGGTGTTTCTGTGTCGTTATTCCTGCAGGGAATATATGTTCAAATGCCAAATTGCACAAATTAACCGATAATACTAATTGCTGAAATTATCAAACGTTTTCTTCCAAAATTGAATAAAAAAAACGTATTAACCCTCGCCCAACGGTGGGGCCTGACAGGCCACCCACCTGAGATTTTTCTTGAATAACTTTTTACACGTGCGGCGCATCTCGCTGAAAATTTTCGGTAGCTAAGTGTACAACAATTATACGTATGCTGTACAAATTAATTGGAAATTGGTTAAGTAATTTGGGAGATAATCATGTTTTGATGACGTCATGTTGGTGGGAAAAAAGATAAATATTTGAAAAATGGTAGAAAACAGAGTTTTAAAGGAAAGTGCAAACGCAATTCACCAAAGATACAAAATGACATTCTCTTTAAAATGGCAACCTCGGAGTTTCAAAATTTTGGGTTTTTGATCCCTAAAATAAAATGAAACTATTTCCTTTAAATCCCCACAAAATCAACATTTTCAAAGATGTTAGAAAAACCGGAATATATGTGAGAGAACTGAGTATGGACAATACCCATACCAAATGTCAAAGCAATATCTTCATTTTTAACTGAGTAATGGCTCCCTAAGTGTAAGAAACTGATGACGTCATTTTTTCAATAACTTTTTGACTTTTTTTGACAAGATACGAACAAATAATTACCCTTTTCTGTAATTCCGAGACAAAACTGGTCTAGGAACATGCCTTTTATTTACATTTATCAATTTCTCATTTTGAGGTTTTCTGAAGAGCAAAATCGCTGTTCTGGACGTGGTAAATCCGAGGTCATTCACTTGACCTGGAAGGTCACCCGTTGACCACCTGAAACCTAAAAATCGCATACTGTTAGATTCATCTCATGCCAGGCACCATGCTGGTTCTTACCGCATTACTCTAAGGTGCTTGGTTTGGAAGTTAACAGGGGGCCTGTCAAAAAGCTCCCGCAGGGCGTGGGTTAACCCTCGCCCTACGGAAACTTTTTCACCTTCGCCCTACGGGGGAGGGGCTGACAGGCCCCCCTGTTAACTTCCAAACCAATCAGCTTAGAGCAATGCGATAAGAACCAGCATGTTGCCTGTCATGAGAGGAATCTAAGAATATGCGATGTTTAGGTTTCAGGTCAATGTTTGACCTTCCAGGTCAAGTGAATGACCTCGGATTTACCACGTCCAGAACAGCGATTTTGCTCTTCAGAAAACCACAAAATTAGAAATTGTTAAATGTAAATAAAAGGCATGTTCCTAGACCAGTTTTGGCTCAGAAATACAGAAAAGGTAATTATTTGTTCGTATCTTGTCAAAAAAGTCAAAAAAGTTATAAAAAATGACGCCATGATTTTCTTACACTTAGGGAGCCATCACCCAGTCAAAAATGAACAAATTGCTTTGAAATTTGGTATGGGCATTGTCCATGCTCAGTTATCTCACAATATTCCGGTTTTTCTAACATCTTTGAAAAAATTACTTTGTGGGGGTTTTTCCAAAAACAATTTTTCTTTAATTTTAGGCATCGAAAACCTCAAATTTTGCAAATCCGAGATTGACATTTGAAAGAAAATGCCATTTTGGATCTTTGGTGCATTGCGTTTCAATTTACTTTAAAACTCTGTTTTCTACCATTTTACAAATATTTATAGTTTTTCCACCTACATGACGTCGTCAAAACCTGATTATTTCCCAAACTGCTTAACCAATTTCAATTACATTTTTACATCCTACGTATAATTGTTGTAAACTCAGCTACCAAAAATGTCAGAAAGGTGCACCCCATGTGTCAAAAGTTATTCAAGCAAAGCCTCAGGGGGGCCTGTCAGGCCACCCTGAGGGCGAGTAGGGCGAGGGTTAACCCTCGAACTACGGGGGGCTGACAGGCCCCCTCCCTGAGGTTTTTCTTAAATAACTTTTGACACATAGGGCAGACATTGCTGAAATTGGTAGTAGCTGAGCTTACAACAATTATACGTAGGCTATACAATTGTAATTGAAATTGGTCAAGTAGTTTGGCAGATAATAATGTTTTGATGACGTCATGTTGGTAAAAAATGAGAAATATTTGAAAAATCGTAGAAAACAGAGTTTTAAAGCAAATTACAAACGCAGTTTACCAAAGATGCAAAATGGGATTCTCTTTAAAATGGTAATCTTCGATTTGCAAAATTTTGGGTTTTTGATCCCTAAAATAAAAACAAACACTTTAAAAAAAATCCCCACAAAATGTACATTTTCAAAGATATTAGAAAAACCGGAATATATGTGAGAAAACTGAGTATGGGCAATACTCATACTAAATTTCAAAGCAATATCTTCATTTTTGACTGAGTGATGGCTTCCTAAGTGTAAGAAACTGACGACGTCATTTTTAATATCTTTTTTTACATTTTTGGACAAGATACGAACAAATAATTACTTGTTTATATTTCTGAGCCAAAACTGGTCTAGGCACATGCCTTTTTATTTACTTTAATCAATTTATAATTTTGAGGTTTTCTGAAGAGCAAAATCGCTGTTCTGGACGTGGTAAATCCGAGGTCATTCACTTTACCTGGAAGGTCACCCGTTGACCTGAAACCTAAAAATCGCATACTGTTAGATTCCTCTCATGACAGGCAACATGCTGGGTCTTACCGCATTGCTATAAGTTGTTTGGTTTGGAAGTTAACAGGGGGGCCTGTCAGCCCCCCCCCCCCCACCGTAGGGCGAACGTGAAAAAAGCTCCCGCAGGGCGAGGGTTAAACTGTCTTCAATACATTTTCCGGCAATGGAGGTCAATATGGGCAATAGGGATACAATGCAAATATTTTTGCCCTAAAATCATTCATAAGAGATCACTCAAGATCACTCATTACTTTGTCATTAGTGTTGCAAATATATATCCTACCGAAATGTGTTTATTGTTCAATGTTCATGTCGCAAAGCTCAATTTGTCTCTTGCTTTCAGCAGGATGGGTCATCCCAGTTGAAGGAAATGAATGGCATTACATTATGTCTTCCTAGACAGCGTTCATAAACATTGGCGAAGAGCATGTTCTGTGATTAGTCACATAGCCTGCCGCACAGTATTGGCGAACAGCCATTCTACCGTGGACAATACTACGTGTGTACGTGCCGATCCACCCTTCGTCAGGGTGACGCCGCCTGCGAGGATTGCTGGGCGACTGTGGATTTAGGCTGATCCAATATGTTTCCTTCCTCGGGCCTAGAACATAACATTCATAGATTATGAACGCTGATGTTACATATCGGCCGCTGAAACTACTCAGATCAATCGACTGAAGGATTATTGACCATCACCCTGAAGCCAGCGCAATTAGCGATCACAGATCACCGCTGGAATTGAACACATCCTGTTACAGAACCTGTCTGGCTTCAGATCTTGTCCTGTTTCATATTTTGTCTTGTTACAGATCATATGAAGGATCTTCGGATCTACAAGCTTATCTCCCCTGCCAGCAGTCTTCGGATGCAGTCTAACGGCTTGATGCGGTACTCCATTCTGTGAGCACACAACAGCACTGGAAAATGTCAAACAACAAGGAATTTCGCAGGATGTTTAGTTTTGTGTACACATTTGCTTCTCTTAAAGTTTAGGAATCTTTTAATATCGGTCGGGTCATCCTGCAGGATATCGTGAATTATATGCAAAGGCAAGACACAGACATTCACAAATGTCCATTAACCTTGGACTACCCGACACACGTCATATGGAAATGTTTTTAATAATGAAAAAATAGTTATCTCGCTTATATAGCCCATGGACAAATGTTAACCACTATAACTATAGCCAGCATAACTATAAGCATCGATATTCTGGATCATTCACGTAAGTTTTGTTATTCATTGTATTCACCTGACATCAGCGACTTGTCGGCCGTGTCGCTGAACCACACTTTTTCTTTTCAGACTGACGGTGACGATCGTATGTAAAATGAGCTTTAGGGACTACCCGTTCGATTCTCAGCATTGCGTCGTCCATCTGGAGGATTGTAAGTAAGCGTGTGTTTTTTTTCCTATTTTGGGCACAATTATATTCCTGTCATTGACATGCTGTTCTGAATCCTGTTGATACCAGATCTGATTGGTGATTTTACACTGTTGCAAATGAACGCAGATTATCTCTTTCAGAATAAAGCTGTCTCGTAATTTTTCTGAAGCTCAATGCGGCATGCTGCATGTATTCTGGGTTATAATTAATATACATATGTCATTTACAGATATCATGAAACCGTAGTACTTATTCAATGCCGTTATCACAAACTTGACTTTCAAACTTGACCATCGATAAAAACGAATATGTTGCATCAAAATGTTCGGAAATTATGACCAATTCCACCTATGTCATTACAGCTTATACCGCCGGCAATGATAGGAACAAAGGAATCTGCATAGACGCCTTGGCCTTGTTTGTAAATTTACTGTAGAGAACTACCCGTCTAGCTGGTTTGTGACAGCAATCATGTCTTTGCAAGAAATTAATGATAATTGCAATACAATTGCGTAATTGATCCCACAAGGAACATATCACTGTTGGGTTGTTAACATGATACTACCGTGATCGCACGTTTGGGAAATTAGCAAAGTTTGATAGCAGGATGCTTAAACAACACATAGCAACATGAGAGCTTAACCTGCGCCGTCCCGTCGGGGGGGGGGGGGCGTTTGGACGGTGTCCTGACACATTGGCGAATGTTATTTTGCCGAATGTCATGTTGGCGAATGCATATTGTCGAAGGACACTTTGACGACATTTCTTTTTGTCGAAATGTGAATATCCCGAAAGCAAAATGGCGAATGCCTTTTTGTCGAGATGCCTTTTTGCCGGCGTGTCAAAATGTCGAAACGTATTTTTGCCTACATGTCATTTTGTCGATTTTTTTCTTTCCCGAATGACATTTTGTCGACATGTGAAAGGATCGAAATGCCTTTTTGCCGAAATGTAATTTTGTCGACATGTGAAAAGGTCCAAATGCCTTTTTTGCCGAGCACATCCTGCTCCACCGCCCCCTTGCGGTACCTGGGCACACCCTTGCTCCTGCGGTTTTGCACCATCCACCAGGGTTTGCATTAGAGGTGGTAAACGTTTTCGGCAGGTTTCATAGCCACTACAGCTTTTTGAAGGTCAATTTTAGCTGACAACAAATTACTTGGTCATCTAAATCCTCTGTATCCAAATGGGGGAGAGGCGATTGCCCCCCCCCCCCCCCCCTCACCCGCCTGCCTGCGCCCCTGCCTTCTACCTCCAGGAGCTCCCCGGCATACGGTTCCTGCTCAGCGGGGAATAACCGACGAACCAAACAATTACCGGGCTACCGAAAAGGTCTTCGAATTTCAAGTTTGAAACCTCTATAATATATAGGTATCCATTTAGAGCCAAGAGCTCCAGCTAGGCCTAACTGGGGCTATATGGTACCAAACTAGACTAGCCAGGGCCTGGCTACCTCAGCATGCGCCGACTGCTTTGCTGGGCAAAAACGGTGTCGCTGTGTCCTGCGGTGATTCACAGATTTTCAACAGATTTTTAAAGATTTTCCATAGTAAACAACACTTGCTGCACGTTAGTAGCACCATGACCAGCCTCCGGCTTTCCGGTTTGAGCCGGAAAATGAAGTATAGTACGACTAGGATCGCGTGGGTGGGTGCACTCCACGGGCAACTACTAAGAGCAGCGATAGCCGGCTCCGCTTTGGTTGCCGGTGGAGGATCGCTGTTGATGCTTATGATGATTGGGGTGGACAAACAATATTGACACATGACGACAATTGCTGCCAATGTGTCCTGTAACCTGTTTGGACGACCCCCCCTAAGTTTTTTCGAGGATAGCGGAAAATCGGCGGCGCTGCGTGCCTCTGTTTTTGACACAAGTACTCAGGCATCAATTACCCACATTGTGTGAAATTACTGACCTCGGGTAATCTCAGGTCAGGTCACCAGATCAGGTCACGTGACCCCACTTCCAAAAAGTTTACGGTCGTACCACAGACACAGTTTTTGGCTGATCGGTTTCAAACTTATAGAATTTAATTAGAACAAAAGTACTTACAATTCGTTTGTCTCGGATGTTTTATATCGGTGACCTGAGGTCAGGTCAATTTCGTGACCTCTCCATTATAAGTCAATGGGAAATATACAAATGCTTCCTATGCAGATAATATGCATCAGAAAAGGTCAATTCTTTCAGAATCATGTTATTTTAGCTATTTCTTGGTGACCCAGGTTCCATTGTTGCTCAGTGACCTTTGCAAGGTCAGCTGAAGTCATTTGAGAGGTCACCAGCACTTTTTTACCAATTACTCTTGATATAATAAAGATAGAGACGTGCGAATTACACTATTGTGTTTGTCTCGTCAAGAATCATCGCGCCATATACAACATGACCTACCTGGGTTACCAAATGACCTTGACCTGAGGTCACATTTTAATGTTAAGCTAACCCGGTCACCAACAATATTTGTCGAAGCGTCTTGACGAGACAAACATGATGGTGGTAAAACTATTGCTCTATGTTTAACCCTACTTGTAACAGGCTCCTGGCTACCCCTATTTGTAACAGGGGGGGGGGGGGGGGGGGATTCCGCCCCCCCCCCCGGAGATCTCGAGATCTACCCGTCCGATTTTCAAAAATCAAACGGTGTTTGGTTCCCCTCAACACGATCTACATTTCTAAATAACAAAAAAATCTACATTTTTGATAGGGAGGCAACAGGGGGCAAGAACTACAAATTTTAGTGGTATTTTTGATCCAGCATAGCTTTAATGTTTATCGACAGATTGTAACACAACTAATACGAATCGATAGATATTGAATTGGAAATTGATATATGACGGTGGCGTTTGAAAATTCAAAAATCATAGGCGTGTGCAGGTCACTCAATATGGGGTGAAGTAAATGCGTAATAAAAAAAAATATGTTTTTTTTTGTTGATAAATGAAATGGTATGTGATTGTGACATTAGACAAAACAGTTAAAAATCAGATTTTTTGCCATAGGCGGTACCAGGTTAGTGAAAAAGGGAGGTAAAATTGGGAGATAAAAAAAATATTAACCGCAGACATGTTGCCACCCAGCACTATAAATATGTTACTGATCGTAGATAGTTCCTTTCTGCATGTTGTACTTCGTCATAGGCGTATCCTGGATCCAAACTGGGGCGGCGTAAGACCTTTTGATAAGTGTATTATCCGCTATTGTGATACTAACTAGTCAACAGTGACTACTGTGACTTACAACTTCAATTGACATTGCTTACCCCCCCCCCCTTTACCCTACCTGGACTAGCCTATTATCTTATAATCGTTCGTAGAGTAGCCTGTTTTGCGTGTTTCATCCGAAAACTGCAGTATGTTATGTCATTGTACGCCCATGCCTCTTAGTTTCCTTGCAATAATATACCCCCTTTCTTCCATTCCTGAGCGCGCCTCTACAAAAAAAATGACTGTATTCCCTTTTCTGGCCTTATATGTGCATATATCATTATAAGCTAAACGTCTATTGCGCCGTTATCGCTGGCATATCGTCATCACCATGCCAGTCACCCCCCTTTTCATGTGCCTGAACACGCCCCTGAAACTCTATATGTAATAAATTATGCAAATAATGGAATCAGAAGCTATCTTTTACATCTTGATAACTATAAATGACCCTTACATTGCTCTATTTGCTTCCCGCCAAGGATTGAATACTTCCTGGAACCCCCCCCCCCCTTTTCAAGCCCCTGAAACCGCCTCTGCCATGCATTTTGTATGAGATTTCATGAACATCAACTCATTTTCACTTGTTGCAATCACCCTAAACCGATGTAACTCCTTCATACTTGAGGCAGTTGGTAAGAAACCGTGAAGATCGCATTTCCGTATTATCGCCAAATATCGCCTCCGAACCCACCCAAAACTGTGCCCTGGAACCGCCTCTGTTCAGATTAAGAACTCAAAATTTTGACACCAAATGCGGTATTCAATTCTATGAAAAGACCCAAAATTTCATCGGCCTACTCCCAGCCGTTATTGAGATATCTGCGAAAAACATGAGGGGGTGGGGGCGAAATCCGCCCCCCTGTTACAAATAGGGTTAACCAGTAAAAAGGCTGATAAAGTACCACAAGGGGACACCAAACGCCAACAGCGGACGTGGGACTCCACCATCGCTGAGCGTCGTCGAGACCTCATGCTCTCGGAAGCGAATCAGCTCGTCCGAGCACGACTGCTAAGCGTTGGCACACCTGAGAGTGGCGCCTGGATGCACGCCATACCATTAGCCAACCTCGGCACACAATTGGACGACGAGACGCTGCGCATCACTATAGCGTTGAGAATTAGAGCAGACGTGTGCAATCCTCATCGATGTAGATGCGGTGCCCCCGTGGACAGCAAGGGCTATCACACCTTGACATGCCGCCTCAGTGCTGGAAGACATCCCCGACACACAGCACTGAACGACATCGTAAGGCGTGCCCTGCTGTCCGCTGGGATCCCGTCCATCCTGGATCCGACCGGAGTGGACCGAGGCGATGGCAAGAGTCCTGATGGAATGACGGTCTACCCGTACTCAAGAGGGATCAGCCTACTACGGGACGCTACCTGCGTCAATACGCATGCTGAATCTCACATTCCTTCCACCGCCGCATCTGCCGGAGCTGCCGCAAGGGACGCTGAACAAAGGAAGTGCCGAAAGTACGCGGGTTTCATGTATCGCTTCCAGTTTGAGCCAGTAGCCTTTGAAACTGGTGGTACTTGCGGCCCCTCCACTAAGGCATTTATCAAGCAACTTGAGGCACGGATTGTCACCGTCTCGGGCGAACGCCGAGAGATTGCCTGGTTGTGGCAACGGTTCTCCATCGTTATCACACGGGGAAACGCCACATCAGTGCTCGCTACAGCTGGAGGCCAGTCAGCATCAGTTGCCTTGTCTAACGTCAAGGCAACGTCTATCGGTCAACACCACTATCCACTTTACCAGCAGCAGACGAAGCAGCAACATATGGAGAAGCAACAGGGGGAGAAACAGATGCATGTCTCGAAGGCATGTCTCCTGCGGCCGGCCGTCGCAGCCGCCGACCGTCATGGCCAGCCTGCTGGTATCGTCAGCCTGGACAGACCCCTCCCCCAGTCCCGGCCTGAGCCGCCCACCAGAGAGCCGTCCGCCGGAGAACCGTCCGTCCCGCTCCCGCTCTCACCGGCCTCAGAGGCGGCGGTACCGGGCGGCACGGCGGACCAGCGGCGCCGGGGCCTCGTTAACCTCGGCAACACCTGCTTCATGAACGCCGTCCTACAGGCGCTGTTCTACTCTGACCAGCTGTGCAGTGAGGTGTTGGCGACCCGGCCGTCTCCCTCCCGACCCCACCTGGCTGCCCTGCAGCGGGTGTTCGCCTTCTTGGCCTTCTCGGAGCGGCCCGCCTACAGCCCGGCCGAGTTCCAGCGGGCCGCCCTGTCGCCTTGGTTCGAGTGGGGACGCCAGCACGACTGCTCGGAGTTCCTCAGGTACCTGCTGAATGCGATACACGAGGAGGAGCGAGCCCCTGCATGACCCTCCGTACCGTCCGCTCCGGCCACCGTCCCGCTGCCGGCCCGGTCTGCCGCCGCTCCCCGCGCCAAGGACGACACTAGCGTGCCGGGTCTGGCGGTGGCGGCGGGCCGGCCGCGGCACCGGCGCCAGCACCGCTCCTGCGACACCGGCCCGGCTCCCGGCAGGACCACCGCTGGTGCCGCTCTCGGACCTGTCTAGCGATGATGTGGTGATGGTCGAGGTCGATGGAGGTAGTCTGGCAGGTGGCTCCGCGGCCGCCGCCGACAGCGCTCAGCCGGCCGGTGCTGACGGCCGTGATGGACGATTCACCAGCACTGGTGACACTGGTAAAACGGGGACTAATCCTGAAAGGGAGGGTTGAATTATTGACAGTGTTGGTGTTGAGACTGGGGATGATAGTCATGAGCCGAGGACTGGTGACATTGGTGATGCCGGTACTGCGGACGGCGGGGTTGAGGAGCCGCCCGGGGAGCCTGCCGAGCCGGCCGCCGGTCTGGTACGTCGGTTGCTGACCGGCCGCGCCGAGACCACCTATACGTGCTGCACGTTCGGCTCCGTGTCGCGCCACGTGGACCGCGTGACGGACCTGCACCTGGCGCTGCCTGAGGCCGCTGCCGAGACCAGGCCGCTGACAGCGGTGGCCACGGCTGCCGAGGCCGGCGGCGCCGACAGTTGGCCGGTGTTCGGACCTGAGTTGTCGCCCGACTGGTGGAAAGGGCCCTCGACAGACCCCAGGCAAAAGCCCGAGACCCAAACCAAGTGGACGTCCAGCCGGCAGAGGTGGCTGAAGGTCAGGAACAGCAGCGCAGTCCAGATCCGGAGCTGCGGTCGAGGCCTGAGTCCCAGTCAGGAATGGATGCCAAGCCGGAATCACAAGCGAGTATCCCCACGGCACCTCAGTTCGGACCTGAACCGGCACCGCAGTTTAGTCCGGAACCAGCGCCTCAGTTTGGTCCGGAACCAGTGCCTCAGTTCGAACCAACCTCGGATCCTGAAGAGACACTTGCTGTGCAGCCTAAGACGAGTATGACAGTGTCGGATCTGCTGCGGCTGTACCTGGCTCCGGAGCGTCTCTGCGGCGAGAACCAGTGCCACTGCGCCAGGTGCGCCTGCTTGCAGGACGCCGACCGCCAGCTGTGTCTGCTGACACCACCGCCGCACCTGGTCGTCTCGCTGGTACGGTTTGAGTTCGACCGGCGGACCGGCGCGCTGCGGAAGGTGCTGGCGCCGGTGGGCCTGACTGCGCGTCTGGCCGTGTCGCTGGCCGGCCAGCAGCCCGCCCAGTATAGCCTGTATGCAGTCATCGTACACGCCGGTCACTCGATGGACGCCGGTCATTACTTTTCGTTTTGCCGCGCGTCCTGCGGTGGCGACGGGGCCGGCCCGGACGGCGTTGACGGCGGCTGGTGGCGGCTGGACGATACCTCAGCGACGCCGGTGACAGCGGCGGCCGCGCTTGGCCGACCACGACAATCTTCTGATGCCGCCTACACACTGCTGTACCGGCTGGCGGGCGCGGCGGCGGCGGGTGGGCGGCTGCCTGCGCTGACGGCGCTGCCCGGCCCGCTGCGGGCTGCCGTGGAGCGGGACAACGCTGTGTACCGGCGAGAGCGGCAGAGCTACTCTTGGCAGAGCCGGCCGGTTAACGCGCTGCCGCGGCCTCAGAACGTTGACAGTGGGCAGGACGGACCAAGCTCTAAGCTCTAAGTTGGAACTGTAGCGCATGTGGGGGAGGGTTGATAATTATATGTCGAGTGTTGTTTGCCTTGTTGTGAATGTTGTTACATGTCACTTGATAGGATGCTGTTTCTAATGTGTGCTTTTTTCTTCTTTCTGCTCATCGCTAACTCTTCTCTTTTGGTTGTGGAACAAACGAGGCGTGGATCATAAAAAAGTGAAATTAAAATAAAAAGGTATTTACGAAAAACATTCTTTGAGGAAAATGTCATCGTGACCTTCGGTGACCTCTGTAGCCTAATATTGGCCTGAGCCAAAATTGGAGGACACTTAGACGATTGCATTTCATAAGAGCTTTCGATTGTCTTTTTCGGTTCACTCCTAGCTATCATAGTTCCCGAGATATTTAGGGGTTTCTGGAGCAAAGTCCTAACATTGGAAAATCTGACATTTGATGACCTCTGATGACCTCAGTATTGACCTGAGCCAACAAATGACCGAAATTGTTTCGACATAACTTTTGACGAAGCTATCCAACTATGTTTCGTTTCTTTCAGTTATGTTTTTGGATTCCGGCTACTCCTCATAGGAGCCGAGTTAGAGGGGGCATCCAGACCCCCCCCCCCCCCCGTCGCGGCGAAAGTGGCTCGGAGCACCGGCATGGCGCGCGTTAACGTGTTTCAGACAATTAACTCTCATCAGAGGTCTCGCATCAACGCTTTGCTAATGGATAATGCTCGCCTCACTTATATAATGCCGGTCGAATGACGTCGTAATATTTCCCAAGTCAGACATTTGCAAATCATGCTAGTTTCGAACGGATTAATGCTAATGCCGCATGACCGGAATGTTGCTTAAATGGCATGCACTGATGATAAGATGACTATAATTTCAAGATCGACTTCATACAAAGATACAAAGATACATCGAAAGCTTCAAACATTTATCACGAGTAACCTCTCCTATGCGACTGACTAAGGGTCTGTTTCGGGCCATTAAGTCGCCCTATCCAGCCAGTTACCGCTGACCTGACCCCACCAGGCCGACCCTGGTCACCGCCAGGCCGACCCTGGTGCCCAGCCAGTCACCGCTGGCAAGGTTAGTCGCGAAGTGGCTGTCGTTATTTATTTAAGAGTATTTAACATTGATTATAGAGTACCGCAGCACAGCACCTACCTCTTCCATTAGCTAAACAAACATCCACTACCGCCCAAATCCAACTCCCAAATGGGATTTTCATTTCATTAAAGGGGCTGTCCCACCTTAACATTAAATTTGAGTTGAGATAGCCATGTTGTTGGATTTTCATTGAAATATAGTAGGGTAGCAGTTAAAACAACCACATAGGTCTAATCGAAAAGAAATTCGAGCTTGGTCTTGACAATTGTAACGAATAAGCCCTACGTGTATTTGAATAGGGGATTAAAGCCGATGACGTCACCTCTCTTTACCAAATGGTGATGATAGTCGACTTGTTATAAGGTGAGCCTTGGAGATATTTTCTACGTTTCAATTGTTCGGTAATTGGTTTGTTTTGTATTCAAAGCGCCAGAATTGTCTCGAAATAATTGTGCCCATACTTTGGCAGCGTAAAAGATTTCTGTGTAGCTCTCTACAGCTCAATATGACGTCATCAACCCAAATATTTCAACTTAACTTTTTTTATGAAATTGAGCACTGTTTGCGAGAAACAAAGCCATAATCGTGTTCGGCAGCAATTACTTCATATTTTGCACCACAAGCGGCGTACATTTGACAACTTTTGGGAAGGTGGGACAGTCCCTTTAAAGGCTCTACGACCAGCAGCTTGTGGCCTGTTGAATCGTTTTGCCCCACTGACCCAGTCTTCAACGCATCCCTCTTGTTGAATCAGTTGGCCCAACTGACCCAGTTTTCAACGTATCCCTCCTGTTGAATCGGTTTGCCCCACTGACCCAGTCTTCAACGTATCCCTCTTGTTGAATCAGTTGGCCTCGCTGACCCAGTCTTCAATGTATCCCTCCCGTTGAATCAGTTGGCCCCACTGACCCAGTCTTTAACGTATCCTACATGACATCGATGTCTGGGTGAGGGCAACATTACTACCGTGCAGCACTCGACGTGAAAATAAAATGGAGAAAAAGTTAGCATAAAAGCATGTCCGCAGCATGGCTTCTAAATAGCTTCGGCATCGAGCAGCGAACCCCGATCGTCTATCGGGATCCCGGATCCGAAGATCCGAAGAAATAACCGCATAACTGGGATAAATTGGGCATTGAATCGCGCAATTGGTCAAAGTCTTCCGACAACAATGGTCAAATTAAGTTTTCTAGAAGAAAATATGCATTGCTGCATTCATCGCGGATAATATTGATTATCCCACGCCGATATCTCTCTTTGCCATTGAATCACGTGCTAGAGCTATTTTTTAACCGACCGTCAGTTAACTCGGAATTTAATCACCATATGGTGATTATCAATCTGATAATCCACGGCTGTGAAATCTTTGGGTGGGGCTTTAGTAACTTTCGACCGATTCTTAGTAAATATGGGCAAATTTGTTTTAAATTACACCAATATACTACTGGTAGTAACAAAGCTGAGCTAGGAATGCGAAAATATTGCGAAAATATATCACTGCTGGTGCTGATTTTGTTTAGCGTAGCGGCGTGGGATAAAATTATTACACCACTCGCGAGTATAAAGATGCGTTAATCGACTCGGCTTCGCCTCGTCGATTAACTGCATATTTATACTCGCTCGTGGTGTAATACATAGTATCACTACTAGCACATTTACACGACAGATACAAGCACGAGTGAATGTAACTTTGTCAAGTGTCATGCCATCTGAGACATTTCACGCAGCCTAGGAATGACATCCCATGCGTGATTGAACAAAAAACACTGTTTTGGTACCTTGCTTTAGCATAGCCCTGTTATTCACCGCAAAATAACAAACCCATTTTCGTCACAAAGCACTTCGTCTCAGTCTTATGTACGAAATTGGAAACACATTGATTTTCCGTCCGGAGGAAAGCCCATAGTCGTGTCATTTTCACGCAGCTCTGACAAATTGCCTCAAATCAGCAGCAACAAATACCCAGACTGTCTGACAAACAAAATACCGGTCGAATATAAACATTGTACCACCGTCCGACTCGACACAAGTCTATGTTTCTTGGCGGGGGGCTTTGTCTCAAACAAAGCATACGACCCGTTGTTTATTCAGCTCATGCCAATACTGCGATAACAACGTGACAATGCTGAAGAGCCCATTACTTTACTGCCAATGTCATGCGGGAGCTAACAGAGCTGTGGTGTGTGTGTGTGTGTGTGTGTGTGTGTGTGTGTGTGTGTGTGTGTGTGTGTGTGTGTGTGTGTGTGTGTGTGTGTGTGTGTGTGTGTGTGTGTGTGTGTGTGTGTGCGTGTGTGTGTGTGTGTGTGTGTGTGTGCGTGTGCGTGTGCGTGTGCGTGTGCGTGTGCGTGTGCGTGTGCGTGTGCGTGTGCGTGTGCGTGTGCGTGTGCGTGTGCGTGTGCGTGTGCGTGTGCGTGTGCGTGTGCGTGTGCGTGTGCGTGTGCGTGTGCGTGTGCGTGTGCGTGTGCGTGTGCGTGTGCGTGTGCGTGTGCGTGTGCGTGTGCGTGTGCGTGTGCGTGTGCGTGTGCGTGTGCGTGTGCGTGCGCGTGCGCGTGTGCGTGTGCGTGTGCGTGTGTTTTCAGACTCGTACCGGACTGAGGAGGTGGTGTACGAGTGGGAGCCGCCGGGAGTAGAGATCAGTCCCGACCTCACCCACGACCATTACGACATCAAAGTGGCGGTGCTGAACACCCAAAACTACAGCCATCATACCAGTAAGTTAGCTGCGCCGAACTGAAAAACTACAGCTACTAAATCAGAGTCAGTTGTAGATATCTACTGAAAAAACACACAAAGCCACATTGCCATCATCAATCGATTAGTTGCCTTGCTCCCTGAACATAACAATCAAATCACACCAGACAGATAACGCGAAATTAGCTCTTCCTTCCTTCTAAACACCTGCTTTGTTTCAGGTATAATGCTTAATTACGGTCGACAATTGACGATTTTTCGCTCTGAACAATGCATTGGTTTGCCGTCTCAGGACTCCTATAGGCCGTCTATAGTTGCTATTGAGCTGCACTTCACATTGATTTGACGTCACGAAACGCGGTCATCTGCGCACCAGAGGCAGGGGCGTCGACGCCTAACAGACCATTCAGACTAGTCGCACCACTTTTTTGGATGTCCCAATGTGCCACCACCGTCTAGGTGCCGCCCTCGACGAGGCGCCGTCACATACCAAGTGCCGCCACTGATCGGACGCCACCCAAGTCAGGTGCCGCCCCTTCAGCCAGGTACCGTCCGCTCAGAAAGATGCCGCCTTTCAGCCAGGTGTTGCCCCTCGAAAATATGCCGCCCCCTCAACCGGGTGTCGCCCCTTCAGCCAGGTGCCGCCCCTTCAGCAGGTGCCGCTCCGCAGAAGATGCTGCCCCTCCAGCCGGGTGCCGCCACTTCAGCCAGGTGCCGCCCCTTCAGAAGGGTGCCACCCCTTCATCCAGGTGCCGCCCCTTCAGAAAGATGCCGCCCTTCAGCCAGGTGTTGCCCCTTACAAAGATGCTGACCCCTCAACTGGGTGCCGCCCCTTTATCCAGGTGCCGCCCCTCAGCCAAGTGCCGCAACGAATATTTGCCGTCCCTATATCCTGATAAGGTGATGCCGTATCATGGCGGCCATGGCCCATCGATATGTCTTTTTGGTGCAGACTCAGGCTTAAGTAGTTCTTAAAGGGAATGTTTCACCTTTCTGAAAGTTGTCAAATATACGCTGGTTGTAGTTGAAAATATTAAGTAAGTGCTGATGAAAACGATGGCGATATTTTTCTCTCGAAAAGTCGCTTAACTCTATACAAATTAAGGTTTTCGATTTGGGATGATGACGTCATTATTGAGCTGTAGACCGCCGCTGATTGGCTGACAAGGTGGGATTCGGTGAAAAAGTGTGTCAGCCAATCAGCGGCGGCACTAGCCTAGACCCCATTTTGCAAATGTGAATTAAAATTGCTTAAAAACGGCTAAGTTTTGGGGAAAATTACCTTCTTATTTTCGCCATTTCAATAACGGCCAAATATAATGGCTATCTAAGTTCAAAGCCAATACAAAGCATGGGTGGAGCTTTTAAAAAAAAAGTTGGTGGGACAAGATGTCATATAGACTGGTTGTTTGCAATGGTTCAGGTGAAAATGGCCATTTCAACGCCAGGAAACCTTCAAATCTGACAAAAGTTGGTGGGACAAAACACAAAGTTGGTGGGACAGTTCCCCCACCATTTGAATAGGAAACTCCACCCGTGATTTGCCCCCCCCCCCCTTACGGGTCACAGGGGGCCGGCCGAGATTGGCCCAGATACCATTTGCATTAGCTAAATGGCTTTCCAAAAGTCACAGAGGAGCCCTCAAACTAGGCAAGGGTCACTCTGGTGCATGTCAAGGGCCCTCAGAGACACTGAATGGCTTTCGAAGCAGGCCCAGGGGGACTCGTGGGCATGTGCAAGGGCCGATTGAGCCCACCGAGGGGCCCAAAAACTGTCCAGGGGCCTCTCGAACATGTTCATGGGCCCATTGAGCCCACTCAAGGGCGTAAAACATGCCCAGGGACCTTTCGAGCATGCCCTGGGGCCCATTGAGCCCACTCAGGGGCCCCAAAAACCTGCCCAGAGGCCTCTAGAGAATGTCCATTTGTCCAGGGGCCAATTGAGTATGTTCAGGGGCCTCTCGAGCCTGGCCAGGGGGTCATTATAGTCTGTTTTGGGGCCTCTCGAACCTGCCCAGGGGCCATTAGAACCTGCCCAGAGGTCTCTCGAGCTTGCCCAGGCGCCCATTGAATCTGTTCAGCGGCCTCTCGAACTTGCCCAGGGGCCTCTCGAGCTTGCCCAGGGGCTCATTGAGTCTGTGCAAGGGCCTCTCGAACCTGCCTAGGGGCCATTAGTATGTGCAGGGGCCTCTCGAGCTTTCCCAATGGTCCATTGATCCTGTTCAGGGGCCTCTCGAACCTGCCCAGGGGCTATTAGAGTCTGCTTAGGGGCCTTTCAGCCTGCCAAGGGGCCATTGAGTCTGTTCAGGGCCCTCTCAAGCTTATCCAGAAGGCCATTGAGTCTGTGAACGGGGCCCTCGAGCCTGCCCAGAGGTTGCTAGCCGTCGCCTGGAGCGCCTGCTATAGCTGGAGCGCCTGCTATCCGTGGTCGGCGCGGTCATAATGAGCGGTAATGTGCTGTACTCTGACCCACCTGGTGCAATGTTTTCTTGGGTTTCAAAATGGTTATTTGATAAGTCTGATGCGTTTTTGAATTCGAGGGGGGGAGGGGAGATGGTAGTGCAAAACAATTTTAAAAAAAATCCTCTCAGGAGAGTGTGTGCTGCAATATTTGTCAACCAGGGGCGTCGCCGACGGGAGGGTCGGGGGACCTGCCCAGGGGGAGGTCTGGGCAAACTCCCCCCACTTTTAGAAGGCGGGGGAGGGTCAACCCCCTTCCACACACACACACACTTTTTAAGGGAAAAAATACAAATCTATCGTAAAAATTTCCTTTGCAGTGCAGTAAAAATCCAACTATCTAGTGTCACAAACTGGAAAATTTCGCGCCGCTTCGCGGCATGACACAAATTTCGCAATTGTTTATACAAATTTGGAAAATGGGAAAATAATTTCATTAAGTGTCTAGCTGAGGCTCTCCTTGGCGGTAATTGCTGGCCCCAGGGCCCATACCCTTCATAAAATATTACTTCTAAGTTTCAAGCAGGCTACATGTTTAGCTAGTTTGCCGAGTTCCGAAAAAGGCCACGCGAACGCAAAGACGAGGATATCGGCACCCGGAAGCTGCTCCAGCGGTGCACAATTCGCTGGACCGAAGAGCTAATAGTGGAAACAGGCCAGGACCATCTCCCCAAGCCATCTCACCTCACGGTCTGGTTCCAATATTAACATTTCGTTTTCCAGGACCTAAAATTAAAATTTTCACGCCGCTTCGCGGCGTCACATCGGTAATCATCGTCATAACGAAGCCATAGTAATCGTCATCGGTTCGTCGTAACGCTTAATTGAATGAATATCATTTTTAGCTTATTATCCTCGACAAGGCACACCGCCTATATTTCTGGGTTTTATCAGGCAAAACCGTAAAAATTTCGCGCCGCTAACAAGTACATGCCTACCTTTATAACATGAAAATCCGCATACAAAATGCCATCTCACCCTTCAGCCAGACCAGAGCAGCGTACCGCCGTCTCACCCCTCAGCCGGGCCGGGGCAACGCATGTCCGACTCGCCCCTCAGCCAGACCAGGGCAGCGTATGCCCGTTTCCTCCCTCAGCCGGACCGGGACTGAGGGAGGGCATGGCCGTCTCACCCCTCAGCCGGACCGGGGCAGCGAACGGCCGTCTTGCCCATCAGCCGGACCGGGGCAGCGTACGGCCGTCTCACTCCTCAGCAGGACCGGGGCAGCATGTGGCCGTCTCGCCCCCTATCCTGGAGAACCTTATGCCGAAACAGCTAAGCTGTTGGACATATTACGGTGCGTCCCCGTGTCATCGGCTGAGGCTGAACGGATCTTCAGCAAATTCGCAAATTGAAGACGTGGCTGCGGAACAGCATGGGTGAGAGGCGTCTCTCAGATCTCTTTGTCTGCCACATCCATCAGTCGCTGCTGGACCAGGTCGACGTGGAGAGGGTGGTGAAGGCGTTCGTGGCAGAGGACGATACTTGGAGGAGAGTGTTCGGTGATGGCTAAAAAGCACTAGGGTGAAATGCTCCGAAGAGCGGGAGTCCTGGAACGGTGTTACTCAAGGAGCAGCGTTCGTTCAGGTATTCGGAGAGGATTCACTCACAAGTCAGACGGCGGTAGTTCGGCGTGGCAGTGATGTATAAGTGACAATATAAGATTGGCATGCATTTTAAGCACGAATCTCTAGGAAAAACTGTACCGAGATCCAATCCAACAGGCAAATAATTAGTTATAAATAGATACAACGGCGAACGGCTGCTCTAAAACCGTAATAATGTTTGCAAAACAGCCCGTCACAGACCACTCATGAGCCCAGTTGGCAGAGCGCTCCGCTGAAAACCTAAAAAAATTATCTGGCAACTGACATGGTGTAGTTGACTCCCTTCAGCGCTTGATTTAACATATTGCCAGGATGACCTTCATTCAGCGGCAGCGACGACAATGCACCTAATTTAATGGACGAATGCCCCAAAAGATTTATTATACCTACTTTGGAGTTGGAGCTGGACGGACTAGTTAAACTTACGGTCACGCAAACCCTACGTACCGAAATGTTAACGAAGAAAAGATAAGATACGATCGGCTGTTTACGATCAGGTAGGGTATCGAAATTTCGCTTGACAAAAACCTGGAAAGATACAAATTTGAACGTGTATGCACCCTTTGCCAGGTGCCGCCCCTTGCCAGGTGCCGCCCCCATGCTAGGTGCCGCCCCCCCCCCCCCGAGCAAAAAGTCGCACCAGTTTTTGTCGCGTGTCGACGCCCCTGACCAGAGGTGCAGGTGACGTCACAGCAGTCAGCGAAGCACGCGTAGAGGACATAATATGTTCCACCATAAACCATCTGCCGCAATACAAACAATCCTTGAGGTAAATTGCAATGCTCTCTTCTTCAAGTGTTCAAGACTGTCGATATCATGTTACGGAACGAAGCGCTCATTGCTCCGGCCGGGCGGCCGCCGGGCTTCTGACAGTGGTTTAAAACATATAATAGTTGATCTTCACGCACATTCGGATACATTGAATCATTGGCTACAAGATTAGCTATAGCATATCGCTATGTCAGTTGTACTTAACGTGCCCAATTGCAGTAAAGATGCAGAGATGCACGGTAGTTTTAGCATTGTATTCTCCCGAATTCGAGCAGTTTTCAAACCCAATTGATGTCATCGGGATATTGGGCAGGAGTTTTCTTCATATTCACGTAGATCCCTATGTAAAAATGTATGTGGAATCAGATGGTGGCACTTGTTTTGGTGTGGTGCGGCAACTTAACGTGCCCAATTGCAACTCATTTAACCCTATTCCCTGCGGGCGGCCAAAATTACGTTAACCTGCGGGGGGTGGGGGTAGCCAGTTATCTCGAGAACCTCTCAGTTGATTTTGATGGGATAAACACCATTCGATTTATCATGAAAATATATTTCTTTTTGGACCTCTAATTTTTTATTTGTTCACAAATGGGGGGCCAGGGGGCAAAAAATACGACAATTTTGGGTGTTTTTGAAAGGTCCTTGCGGTCATGTGGCATCACCGATTGTCATGCAACAAACGTTTTTGAGCTTGAAATGTATAGATCTTCAATATATCAAAATACAAATACACAAATGAAAAATCATACGCGTAATCAGCAGATGTAAATTGGTGGGATTTTCGGAAAACAAATATGTGCTGTTTGTGCTTATTTGTGACGATATGAGCGTCATATATGGGCATTTTTTGCTGTAATTTGTTATATAATATATTGTGCATAAGCGGATCCAGGTAAACAACGTGGGGGGGGGGGGGGTACCAACCACATCACACTTTTTTTAGCAACTTGTTAATTTGATGGTGGAGCAAACGCATGTTTTGAAGGTTCTTCTCTACGCTGCATAATCTTTTCCCACATTTATGTTCATTTGAGATAGGATGAATGCACTGTTCAAGCAATGACGCACTCAGGGCGGCGTATGGGTCGAAAAACCACGGGGGGAGGGGGGAGAATCTGCCTCCTCGCAGGGAATAGGGTTAAGCAAATTTTGAATCACGAAAAAGGGAAAGGAGCTTGACCTCAACTGAAACGTGAAAATAAGCGTAAATTCATTTATGAACGATTCTTAACATCATAGACGGCTGTTTTGTGCTTATCCACAGTTGGTAGATATCTGCAAACATATTTAGCAGTGAAATGTTCTTAAAATCTACGGGATGTTAAAAGTCATCTTAGGTCAGCGGAGGTCAGTGACTTCGGTTGACCTGTGACAGAGCATGGCCCCAATTGAGCATATAATTATGCAAAATATGGGTCCCAATTTCAAATTTCAAATCTGTGTCACAAATTGTTCTAGAAGCTATCAGAGTTTTAAAAAATGTCATCTCAGGTCATCGGTGGTCAGTGACCTCGTTTAACCTCTATAAAGGTCATCCAATGTCACCTGTTAACACCTGTGCACACTACTAGAAAATAAAAATGTGTTATGCTCCTGAACATCTATTAAACACCGTATTACCGATAGGTAATACGTATCTGTGGGTCATACACTATTCCTAGGTCATGCTAGGTCATGTGCGATCAGGTCAAGCTGAAAACTCAGGAAGTGAATAGTGATTGAATTCGTCAAACGGAAGCTACCCACCACATTTGACGTCAATTGGGCCAAAGAAATCCACATTATGGCAAACGACATGAACATAGCCTCTGGGCATTGCTCCGTTTCACTTCCTTGCCAATTGCCATACTAAGGGCGGTATTTCAAAAAGTTGAAAAGTCTCCACCCTTCTTTTGTGCATGTTCATAGATGATGTTACGTTAATTTAGTGTGCCAAGTTTGGACTAGTTTTGAGCAGGCAACTTATAGAAAAGAAGAAAATAAATTTTAATATTTTGATCTCGTCAGGTCAAAGGTCATATTGAGGTCACGTTCATTTTTTCCCCTTTTCCGAATGGTCCAACCCTGTGGAGTATTCTATATTAGTTTTATTCCGCTAAGTTTATTAGCACAGCAGATATAAGTGTGTGATTGATATAAAGTAGGTACACACAAATCACAATATCGTGACCTTGTATAACCTCTAAATATGACCCTTGAGGTCACCTGGAGCCACAAATGGTTGTGTATGTTTCTTTCACTTGACACTACAGCTGTACCAATTTTCATCAAAATCGGAGGGGGTCGGGACATTTTTTGTTCGGCCAGACCCTTATTTCACTAATGATTACGTATCAATGACGGAAGCCGGGCATTCATTTTCGTTTCACGTGGATAATATCGAACAGACAACGACGGAAATGGTTGGAAACGAATGAGGAATCATTTATCTAGCACACAGAAAGCATTTGCCAACCCTAGAGCTCATATTATTTAGGACCGAGGTATAGAAGTCAAGGACCCAGTAGCGAAAACGACCGGTCCGTAACGTTTTGAAGTTGTTTGTACATAAAAATAAGCCGAATACAGATGATACCGTAAAAAAGAGTTTGGATTACTTCGTATGACAATCAGAAGAAGCAAACTATGATGAGGAACGTCATATTTCATGAAAAAGTAATGAAGTATCTTATATGAAACCTCATAATTTTGTATACAGCTCAAGTGCTAGTATTTGTGAGAAAACATCTACATAAAGACTCTATTCATACATGCGTTGTAGCGATATTCAAGACAATTTCTTGGGTAAACTTCTTAGTGTCAAACAATCTAAATCAGAGTTCGTCACGGGCCCGGCTGGCCCTATGGGCCATGGGCCAGGCCTGGGCCGGGCTTGGGCCGGACCTCATCTTTAAGGAAATCACCGGGCTGTGGACGGGCCTGGGCTGAGAATGTTGAAGTAATGCGCGCAAGCTCAGGTCAGAGCTTAAACATATTTTAACCCTCGCCCTACGGGGGTCCTTGACCCTATTTGTAACAGGGGGCGGATTCCGCCACCCCCCCCCCTCATGTTTTTCGCAGATATCTCCAGAACGGCTGAGAGCAGGCCCATGAAATTTTGGGACTTTTCATAGAATTGAATACCGCATTTGGAGTCAAAATTTTGAGTTCTTAACCTGAACAGAGGCGGTTCCAGGGTACAGTTTTGGGTGGGTTCGGAGGCGACATTTAGCGATAATACGGAAATGCGATCTTCACGGTTTCTTCCTAACTACCTCAAGTGTGAAGGAGTTACATCGGTTTACGGTGATTGCAACAAGTGCAAATTAGTTGATGTTAATGAAATATCATAAAAATTGCATGGCAGAGGCGGTTGCAGGGGCTTGAAAGGGGGGGGGGGGGGGTGGGGTCCAGGAAGTATTCAATGCTCTGCGGGAAGTAAATAGAGCGATGTAAGGAGCATTTATAGCTATCAAGATGTAAAAGATAGCTTCTCCTTCCATTATTTTAATAATTTATTACATATAGAGTTGCAGGGGCGTGTTCAGGCACATGAAAAGGGGGGTGACTGGCTTGGTGATGACGATATGCCAGCGATAACGGCGCAATAGACGGTTAGCTTATAATTATATATGCACATTTGAGGCCAGGAAAGGGAATAAAGTATTTTTTTTGCAGAGGCGCGCTCAGGAATGGAAGAAAGGGTGTCATATTATTGCAAGGAAACTAAGAGGCATGGGCGTACAATGACATAACATACTGCAGTTTTCGGATGAAACACGCACCACAGGCTACTCTACGAACGATTATAAGATAATAGGCGAGTCCAGGTAGGGTAAAGGGGGGGGGGGGGAGGGGGGGTGGCAAGCAATGTTAATTGAAGTTGTAAGTTAAATAGTCACTGTTGACTAGTTAGTATCATAATAGCGGATAATATACTTATAAAAAGGTATTGAGCCGCCCTAGTTTGGATCCTGGATACGCCTATTATGAAGTACAACATGCAAAAAGGAACTATCTACGATCAGTAACATATTTATAGTGCCTGGGTAGCAACTTGTCTGCGGTTAATATTTTTTCCAATTTTACCCCCCCTTTTCCACTAACCTGGTACCGCCTATGGCAAAAATATGATTTTTAACTGTTTTGCCTAATGTCACAATCACATACCATTTCATTTATTTAAAAAAATCATCAAAAAATGGTTTTATTACGCATTTATTTCACCCCCATATTGAGTGACCTGCACACGCCTATGATTTTTGAATTTTCAAACGTCACTGTCATATATCAATTTCCAATGCAATATCTATCGATTCGTATTAATTGTGTTAAAATCGGTCGATAAACCTGAAAGCTATGTTGGAACAAAAATACCACTAAAATTGGTGGTTTTTGCCCCCCTGTTGCCCCCCTATCAAAAATTTAGATTTATTTTTATTTTTTAGAAATGTAGATCGTGTTGAGGGGAACCAAACGCCGTTTCATTTTTGAAAATCGGACGGGTAGATCTCGAGATCTCCTGGGGGGGGGGGCGGAATCCGCCCCCCTGTTACAAATAGGGGTAGCCAGGAGCCTGTTACAAATAGGGTTAAACGACCCACCCTGAGGTTTTTCTTGCATAAATTTTGAGACATGCGGTGCAACTTGCTGACATTTTAAGTAGCTAAGTATACAACAATTATACGTAAGCTGTAAAAATGTCATTTATTTTTTTAAGAAATTTGGGAAATAATGATGTTTTGATGGCGTCATGTTGGTGGAAAAACGATAAATGTTTGACAAATCGTAGAAAACAGAGTTTTGAAGCAAATTGAACTAAATAAGCAAAGATATAAAATAAGATTTTCTTAAAAATGGCAATCTCGGATTTTCGAAATTTTGGGTTTTTGACCCCCAAAATGAACAAAAACTTTTTTTTGGGGGAAAAATCACCACAAAATCAAAATTTTCAAAGATGTTAAAAAACCGGAATAAATGTGAGAGAACTGAGTATGGACAATACTCAAACCAAATTTCAAAGAAATATCTCAATTTTTGACTGAGTGATGACTCCTAAGTGTAAGAAATTCAAGACGTCATTTTTTATCATTCCTTTTTTTTACTTTGTTTTTGGCCAGATACGAATAAATAATTACCTTGTCTGTAATTCTGAGGCAAAACTGGTCTAGGAACATGCCTTTTTATTTACATTTATCAATTTCTCATTTTGAGGTTTTCTGACAGAGCAAAATCGCTGTTCTGAACGTGGTCGATCGAGGTCATTCACTTGACCTGGAAGGTCACTCGTTGACCCAAAACCTGAAAATTGCATACCGTTAGATTTCAAACATGACAGGCAACATGTTGGTTCTTACTGTGTGGCTCTATGTTGCTTGGTTTGGAAGTTAACGGGGGATCTTTTTAGAACCCCCCCCCCCTCTCCGTAGGGCGAAGGTGAAGAAAGCTCCCGTAGGGCGAGGGTTAACTGCCAGTTCACTTCCACAGAAACACACTGTTGCACACTTTAAAAAAGAAATATGCCTAATCTGAACGGGCAGGACCGGGCCTTGGCCTCAAATGTATGAATTTGACCGGGCCTGGCCCTGGCCTGGGCTTGGTGTTCATGGGCCCTTGGTGGGCCCGTGACGAACACTGGTCCAAATATCAGACATTGGTCATCTCTTCAAATTCTTAAAATATCAAGAAAGGTTTGTGATTTATTGCTTCTCAGTCCATCTGTCAATAGTGAGGCTCTCAATATGTTGTCGAAAAGTCAAACATATTTGTCATGCAACAACGCTATAAAACTATCATAATGAGAATTGGACTGTTCCAAAAAATTATAGACTAGATAATATGTTAATCTAGTATGTCCCGAGTTCAAAGCTTAACCCACGAGGCGCTGTTTTTTTGCCCCCCCCCCCTGGTTTTCCGGCGATATCACAGAAGGAGTAGATAACAACTTTTGGGGTAGTTTAAATTAATACCTTGGCCATAGGTGAGTAAAATTTGGTGTCAATTCCATTTCAGCTCAGGTCACAGTGCCGTCACAAATCCAATTATAGGGTCAGGATTTCACATCCCGGAGCTATGAAGAACGGACACGCTTCACAATGCCTTGGGAATGGTTACACAAAGCGTGATTTAAGTTACTAACTTGGGGTACCTGACCTTGACCTTATGTGATGCCGAGAAGGGAATAGGCCATCATGAGTATCATTCGAAAGGCCGTGATACAGCGAACAAACTGGTCCCATTTATTAATACTTGATGCTTCAATTGATATTGATCTTACGCAAAATGCCATAAGGCCAATGTCAGGTCATACTAGGTCAGGTCAAATTAAAATATTCCATCAAGTGTTTGAAAACAGTACCATTTTATTCGCTAGCTCACGGTCGTTCGAATGATACCCATTAGGGTGTGTCGTCCATCTCAAAATTTTATTGGAATATAACAAAAAGTGGCGCTGATGATTAAGAAAATGAAATCTGAAGAGCTTTTCCCGCTAAGATAAATATTTGGTGAGCGCGAGTCGATTTACTAAGAGACCTTTTCCCAATATGTCGATGGTGGCGCCACCTATATCGCCGGTAGTTCCGAAGCATATTATTACTGCTACATGATTCTGCAGCTACTGTAAGCGATCATAAAAACCTGTGTTAGGGTAGACTGATGCTAACAGATTGAAACTAACCTGAAAATGCAAACCAAAGCTGTATTCACTCTATTTCCCAATCAAATGTGCAAAGGCAAAAAAACGTATCTCCACCTCATACGCACGGAACACCGGCCGGCGGTCTAGGTCAGCTCGGCATTCGGCAGACTGAATTGACAGGCGGTGATGACAGAATGGGCGAGGTTGTGGCGATGGAGCCGGACAGCCGGGTCATCCCCACTTGAAATGGTCGACAGGCTGCAGTCACCCCGATCGATGTAGGAGGTCGACGATATATGCAGTCACCCCGATCAGAGGTTCTGTGGAAAAGTTTTACGAGCTTAGCGTCTTCATAGGAGAAACAGTCTGTTATTTAAAGAAAGGAGCTAGAACATTACCAATATATTGATTCGGGGGACTAACAACGGAATGGGTGTCGAGACAGGACTTCGTCTTCACGATGTTTGATTTTTTTTTTTTCATAGCGACTGAGAAAGAAGTTTAAGCAATCGTAACTAAATACATAGCAATTCCGTTTTTAGATAAATTTAATGTAATGTACAACTGAGTCAATAATCGGTACCATGCATTGCATATTAAGGACGCAGGTCCTGCTTCGAGTTGATGGCCGGGAGGATGCGTCGGTGCTTCAGCCCCGCCGTGATGAGACCGTGCCTCGATTCCTCGCCCAGCACCGAAGAACGTTCCGTCACCATCCTGACGGTCCTCTCCACAGCCTGGGTGTGTACCGGGTACGGCGGGACAGCAGCTGGGTTTTCAGGATGTCCTGCAGGTCTTTGTCGCTGATATATCGCAGGAGCGGTGGCTGCGTCGCCTCCGCTGAGCTCCAGTCGATGAGGTCGGCGTACCCTTCAGCTCCGAAGTTGACGTCAGGAAGCTTGAAGCTCCTGCCGTCTTGCGTCTCCTGTAGACGCGCAGCACGGATGAGACAGATCGCCTTCTCCCGAGTCTTCTGGTTGTCAGCGACCATGGCGAGCAGCAGCTGTTCGGGAAGGGCCCAGTACCCGTTCCTTTGCACCACCGCGCCGGTCGGACGATGGTGCCGACAAACCTCCAAATACGCCACAGCAGCTATCGGTATCGCCTCCGTCACCCTGCGAGTTATCACTCCCGCCACCCGACGAACCTCCGCCTCCGCCGTGGTCGCCTCCGCAGTCGCCTCTGTTCCAGTTTCCTGGCGAAATGGTCGCCATTAGTGCGGCCCTCGAGTGGCTGGTGGAACGTCTGGACCGGGACCCGGACGACCAGGTGATCCTTTGCACGATCAACCAGTCGGCGCTGGCGGCCCTGAGACCTAAGACCTGGGCCGCCCGCTCAGATCTCGCCGCTGAGAACAGTTATCTGGCGCGCCCTGCTGGCCGTGGCACAAGAGGCCGCCGGGTTTACCTCATTGGGTACCGTCTCACCGTAAGCTCGCTAGGAATGAGAGGACCGATGCGCTGGCCGGGGAGGCGTCGGCGCCACCACAGGAAGGTATAGCCATGGACACCAGGACGGTCCACCGAGCAGCGGCCAGAACCGCGCCGCCGTGCGCCACCGCAAACTGGCCCTAGGCCTGGTATCGTGCCTTGACGGGTTCGCACGTCCCGCCACTGCACCGGTGACCGGCCTGAACCGCAGGGGTGGGAAAAATGTTGAATCTGCTACATTCTAAGAATGTACCAGCTGTACCTGCTATATCAATTTCCAGAGTACCTATGTGCATCCAACTTGCTTCCATTTGCAATGTCATTTTGTTTCATACGACGCAGAACAACAGTGAGAAATAACTTGCCTTTATTTCACAACGAATCACTTGCAGTGCTCTCTGTGTTTGTAAATATCATACCACAATCAGTGTCCCAAAATGTGTCGCTTTGGGTGGGAAATGACACCCAAATCAGTAGCGTACCCATGATTCACTCCAAGAGGAGGCAATTTTTCCTCACTCACCGATTTGGCACACTATATTTTTAAAAGGGCATATTTTCACCATTTTTCTCTTTAAAAAATAGAAAAAATCATTCATTTTCTACCAAAGGGTCGTACAGACCTTCAAGGGGGGGGGGGGGGGGGGATTGCCCCGTTTTCCCTCCCCTTGTGTACGCCAATGACCCAAATATGAATAATTTTCCACTCTCATTCCCCATTTTAGACTCCCAAATTATGAATTGTGATATTGATTCTGACATAAATATTGACTAAAAGTACATGATTTCAACAAAAACTACTGCTTTCAGATTCAAAACATAAATCAATATTTATCATTTAATTTTCCACTCTCGTGGACCATGGTCTTTTTGGTTCAAATTTTCCACTCTGACACCCAAGCAAAAATGGAATTTTGGAACACTGACCACAATAATGTCATGGCAGTGGCATAGTGGGAGCTCGAATATAAACGGTAACACAGCCACCAGTTCTAAATTGGCAGAGTTTACCTAAGAAACTTGTGCACACAATTACGTAAAATACATGACACAAGCAGAAAACCACTAACAAATGCAGGCATGTGCTGGAGCCCCGACATGTAACCAAAATCAGGTGTTAGATTATCCATTATTCAGGCAATTGAAGAAAGCAAAGTGAGCACACAAACGCAGTCATACAGTGTCCCAACTCCCAGACCAAAGTTACATTTTGGCTGGTGTGTCAGAGTGGAAAAATTGAACCCAAAAAGACAATGAGAGTGAAAACATATGTCGAAAATCGCACAATATTGATTTGTTTTTAATATGAAAGTAGTTTGCGTTGAAATCATACATTTTTAGTTCAATATTTTTGTCAGAATCAATATCACAATTCATAAATGGGAAGTGGAATGGAAAATTCACTCCTAAAAATGTCAGCAATGTCAGTTGTCAGCATCACACACATAGGACAACCGTCAGCCTGTTTTGCTGACATAACATAAGGCATAATTAAGGTTTTCTCATGGTGTTTTATTGTCAAGTAGGTGAAACTCAGTAGCGCGCCTCCCCAGTTGACAGTGTTCTTGAGGTCCCTAATAGAAGCTGAGTAATCAGCTGACAGTATTATTATGACAGACTAAAAAGTGTACCAGTAATACCCAAGCTAAGTCACCAAAATAATTCAATCAAACCTGACCTAACCTTTACAACAATTACGGACGCAGGGACCCACATTTAGAACGCTCTGCTCACATTCGCTCGCTGCGGCCTTACAGGGGGATGTCACCCCCAGACCATCCTGTAGACATATAAGTTTTATCTACAAGATGGTCTAGGGAAGGGGGGGGGGGGGGGTCCCAGACATTTTTGGTGGGCAATGGGTGAGCAATGGAGCCCTTTGTCCCTTTTTGGTCAAGTCCGCCAGATATTAACACTATTCCTATCTTGTGGCTGATATCTGTAGCAAAATGACCATAAAAATGACACATTTCCAGCATCACATCAATATTGCAACAAAGGTAAGCAATGGAAAGGTCGCTACCCGATACACAGGCCAGCAAATCACCTGCTGGAGAAAGTTATACATACATCCCAAAATCTTAACTTCTTGACCAGGATATTGGACACCACTGTACGAACAGTTTTCTTGACCGCATCTCATCTTGAGTCTAGAGTATCCTACACCCTTCAGTCGAGGCATCGTTTTACAGATCTAAAACGCGTTTTTTACCAACAAAAACTGTAAACAACCTATGAAACCAAAACGACCTAACTCTCCACGACTCCAAATCGCAATATGAAATGCGGGTTCGCACTAAAAGCTGGAGTTTTCGCAGCAGTTGGCCGCCAGGGATCGCTAGTGAGCCAGGATGTTATTACGTCGTAAGCAAATGATACCAGTTAAATATTTAACGATAAATGTTCATTTATTTATTTATTTATAATAAATAAATACATATTTTGCAGTACTATTTGCTTGCGACGTCAAAACACCCTGGCTCACTAGCGGTTCCTGGCGGTCAACTGCTGCAACACTTCCAGTTTTTAGTGCGAGCTGAAATGCGTCTTTCTCGACGCATCAGTCGAATAAGTAGTGCTGTATGAACAAGCAAAAATAGGAGTTGCTCAGAATACAATTTGTTTGTTTGATTCTTGGTTTCGGTATAACTAGGAAAAAGCTATTCATAGGTCTAACTAAAAATGATTGTTAACAAATTGGGGTTAACAAATGAGACCGTCTAGACCGTCAAGATCATAATATACGCGCCCCGGCCCCGGTGTAATGTTGCAAATGTCATTGTTTATTTTTGTAATGTTCAAGATATGCATTAAACAAAACTTCAAAAAATCAAAATATTTCAAAAGCATAGACTTGCAACCTAACTACCTAACTTACTTATCCAACGGCGACGACTTATAATTGCCGCACGTCAACACCAGTTAAAAAAAAAACAGCAGAATGCTCGAAAGCGCAACTGCGGTGACGGGGCCGGCCACGACTGGACCAGAGCACCAGTGACGTCATCGCTAATGCTGTTCTGCTCGGCAGCCGATACATGGGGAATCCCGGGATGAAACCCCCCTGTGCAAACGTACTTGAATCGCGTCGTTACTGGCACAAACAGCGCCATAATTGTCGCTGTCTCACCTGACTCACCGACATGACAGCGACGCGGATGAGGCTAGTCATGGGACAGCCGCGATGTCGCCGCGTTTTCTTCAACTAAAATCTTGGATTGGGGAACGCTGCCACTAAATCCAAAACACACTATTTTTGACAGTGTATGCATGATTTTTACGCTGATATTCTAATACTGATCCAAGTTGAAAATGACTGAGATCCTGTCATGTTTTTGCGGCCTTGATATCTTTAGTTTGAGATGCCTAGTTATCTGCAGCAGCATTTTGCTAACTCCGGTACGGCGGTACACAATCAACTGACACCGACGTGCGTTGGCGCGTCGGAACATTTTTTCACCTCTGTCAATAATGTTTTAAATAAGACCATATTATGACTAATAAATAACGATTGGATATTTAGCTTAGTAAGTAAACATATGAATACCTTATATACTAATGCAATATTACTTGTTATCCTGAACACTTAGAACAGAACACATTTTTAAAGAAAAACGCTTAGTTTATATTTT
The DNA here is from genome assembly GCA_036785665.1 of Chirona hameri. Lineage (NCBI taxonomy): Eukaryota > Metazoa > Arthropoda > Thecostraca > Balanomorpha > Balanidae > Chirona > Chirona hameri. The sequence continues at coordinate 13,735 of JAXIVJ010009554.1, read as the reverse complement.
TATATGGATATCATTATGAAACGCATTGCACAATACAAGTTTCTTTCATAGTTTGGCATAGTATAGAAACATAAACGTGTCAACACAAATCATAACAGACTGGTGCATAGACCCGTGGATCATATAGTTTTGAAATCAATATCGGTTCGATGTGCAGTATATGTTATTACTTCTGGACTGGGAAATATGTACAGTAGCATTGCAGGAAATTAACTCTCCTCAGCACATACCCCAAAGTTACCGACCCCTGGACCCAGGCTGTCTTGAAAACGAGAGCGTCACTTGAATAAATCGGTTGATCATGACACTACCGGGGTACGTCTTTCGCCCACGCCTGCCGCACATCGACCCCAATCCAGACCCTCAACAGGTGCCCGGGCGGCCCGGAGCTCACCCACCCATCGCACCGTGTTATGCCCGCGGCGGAAAGCGTCCGTTACGTTGGCCGTATATCTTCGGAGCGTGTCGACACTTACGCGGACCACGTGCCATTCGCCCCAGATCGTTACAGCCGCCGCCGCCGCAGCCGCCGCCACCGCCGCCGCCTCTGGCTCTCAGGCGCGATACGAAACCGCAGCTGAGCTAACCCAGCACCCGCAGAAAAATAGGTATCGGAGGAGACAGAAACGGGGCGCAAACACGCGGAACATTGGAAAATGCTGCTGGAGCCGATTTCCATTTTCATTTTCGTGTCAAAGTATTTCATCGATGGCAATATTAACATGTTTACATGTTTGTCTGAGTTCGAAGATTTCCACTGGGCCGTCGCTCGGAAAGTGGGAGGTGTATAGGTGTGTGTGTGTGTGTGTGTGTGTGTGTGTGTGTGTGTGTGTGTGTGTGTGTGTGTGTGTGTGTGTGTGTGTGTGTGTGTGTGTGTGTGTGCGTGCGTGTGCGTGTGCGTGTGCGTGTGCGTGTGCGTGTGCGTGTGCGTGTGCGTGTGCGTGTGCGTGTGCGTGTGCGTGTGCGTGTGCGTGTGCGTGTGCGTGTGCGTGTGCGTGTGCGTGTGCGTGTGCGTGTGCGTGTGCGTGTGCGTGTGCGTGTGCGTGTGCGCGTGCTCGTGCGCGTGCGCGTGCGTGTGCGTGTGCGTGTGCGCGCGCGTGTGTGTGTGTGTGTGTGTGTGTGTGTGTGTGTGTGTGTGTGTGTGTGTGTGTGTGTGTGTGTGTGTGTGTGTCTGTCTGTCCGACGGAGCATATTGGCACGTGGAGCCGAAACGGCCGGGTCGATTTCATCGCGGGTGGCACCGTTCGACGCGGCAAAACGTGGGACAGATGGTGGTACCATTTTTGGGTCAACCGTTGGCACGTGGCACGTGCCAAGGACTGAAAAGTGTGCGCCATCATTTGTTCCTTTTATGCCTGCTCAGGTCACACGGTTGGTGACACAGACTTGATACTCGCAGGTCACGTGAACGATACAGCGGCCCAAAATCCGGTGTGGTCGCCGACCCCGACGGGGGGAAAATAAACCCCCTAGGGGGTAAAACCAAATTACGATTTTGAAGGAGCGGGCCTCCGCTGTTAACTGGTGCCGACCGGCCGTGGATACTGTGCCGCACAGCACTGAAACACGCCGCCCAGTGGCGGCTTGTGGTGACGTCATAGTCTGAGGTCACCGCAACGGCCAATGAGCGGCGGCCTGGCCGGCTGGTGCCAAATCACAGAATTGTCGTACGATTTTGACCCCAAGGCAATGCCCGATCGCATTGCCGGCCTCTAGCAGTAAATCACTCAAAACTTCATCACAACATCAATAACCCTTTTCACGGAACCATCAGCAAGGTAAAGAATGTCGCAGTCAGAATATCACTCATCTACGCAGTGCTGTGTCACAGTTTTACAACTAGAGGCCGACAATGCGATCGGCGCGAAGGCCAAATCCCAAATAAGCAAGAGGCCCAAACCCCGCGGGTGGCACCAAGAAACCAAAGAGCTATAGCCTGCCATCCACACGCCGCCACTCCCGTGTGACACAGACTTGGGTGCGATCACGACACTTGGTAAGATTGGGTCCGGGACTCAATCTTACCAATGCCGTGATGGCACCCAATCTTACCAATGCCGTAGAACGGCATATTGGTGCGCCGGCCTGCACAACCTCTGGAACCCGGGATCGAACCGGGGACATCTCCATCATCCCTATCATCAGCCTAGGGGTCTCCCGACCGAGCTATTCCGACAATGAGCTTCGACAAACCAAACGCTGTGATTCCCTAAGTGCGGCATTCTGAGCACTCCATTCACGGCATGCCGTACTTACGCATTCACGGTATTTGGTAGATTGGTCCCCGGTGAGCGAAGGAGTGCCCCGTGTAGGGCCGCCGCCCTCACCGGCGCTGCAGGAGTCACCAGAGGTGTAAAAACCTTTCAACTCACCAACGAGCTTTTGTGACAACAACCGGGTGGAATCATCTGACAAAAGTGACCAATTATGGCTAAAAAGACCGATTTCCACAATTCAAGTTACTTCGATGATTCCGTGTCCAATTTGACACGCGTGAAATTCTGCCACAAAAGCAGTCGCTGATTGGTCCAAAGGACGCTGTGAGTATGTTCTGAACACAATCAGCTCGACACAGCCCAATATGTGCGCCATAGTCGCCGCAATATTTTTGTTTTTGGAGGTAGCAAAATCCTTCCAACTTTGTGTCACCCGTCTGACAGTCCTATGTTATCTTCTATTGAGCGATTGAGTTCGTTGGAAGCTTTGGTGAGAGTTGGTGTGACAGGCTGTGAGCGTGACAGGCGCCGTGTTGGGGCGGTTGATGGTGGAAATGGGGCCATATGGATCTGAGCGTGATGATCAGGCAGCGCCAGGACCTTTTCGCGTGCCTCCGTCCCGTCAAAAGCTGACAAGGCTTGACAAGCCGACAAGGCTTGGCAAGCCGACAAGGCTTGAGAAACCGACAAGGCTGTAGAAGCCGACAAGGCTCGAGAAGCCGACAAGGCTGGAGAAACCGACAAGGCTTGAGAAACCGACAAGGCTTGAGAACCCGACAAGGCTTCACAAACCGACAAGGCTTCACAAACCGACAAGGCTTCACAAGCCGACAAGGCTTCACAAGCCGACAAGGCTTGAAAAGGCGACTGTGCTAGCTCTATTCTACTCTAAAGTTCAGTGCCAACATAGACTGATTGAAATGGTGAGTATAACGCCATCATGGTCCAGTGTGTATTTAGCTGGTAAATATATTAATTTCAGGAAAAAATACATAAAAAACTCTGATTCTTACTTCTAACGTTTTTTCTTGTAAAATATTTTCCTTAATTCCATTTTATTTCTATAGAACAAATCAAGCAAGCATTTCCATTGAACAAATATATGAATCCCTGGTCTGTGTAAACAAATTGGTTTCATGATCAATGATTTATCAGGTCAGCAAGAACATAGGTTAACCCTATTCCCTGCGGGGTCAGATTCTCCACCCCCCCCCCGGTGGTTTTTTACTAGCCGCTTCTAAACCGTTAGGCCTAGCGTTCTGAAACTTTGTGACTTTTCCAAAAATTAAATGGCGCGTGGTGTGTCAAATTTTGAAGAAAAAAATCGTCTAGCAGAGGCAGTTCCAGGCTCCTGTTTTGGGGAGGGTGTTACGAATGCGGTTTTGCGACGCCTTCGTGGTTTGTAGTGCAATAAATACGTCCGAAACAATTTCAATGCAATATGCATCATATATACTGGGATTGCACATATTTTGGGGGCAGAGGCGCACTCAGAATAAAAATGAGAGGCGATACCCACCCTCAAATTAGGTCCAGCTTCATATTAGTAAGATGATAAAAGCGTTACACGCATTGTGCTTTTATATTTTATATATATATTTTTTTAATATCTTTTTTTTTAATATCCGTTTTTTAAATATCTTTGACAAATTTGACTTTGTGGGCATTTTGTTTAAAAAACAAAATGTGGGGTCAAAAACCAAAGTTTTCGACATTTCGAGATAGCTGGTTTATAGTCCTTGCAATTTTCTACCATTTAGCGTTTTTCGATTTCATTTTGCTTCAAATGTGGCATTTGTACGGCCTGGCAAAATTTAGCTGATTTTTGTGTCAAAACCATGTTTAGTGACGTCACTAATTGCACTATATCTCTACAAATTTCTGACGAAATTGCTTAACTTTTGCACAAAAGGTGTAAAAATGATGCCCGGAAAGGTTCTGGAAGTCAAACGTTGATGTCGGCATTAGTTCTTGAGATATTTGTAATATTCCTAAGGGGGGGCTAAAAAAAAATCCCCCCAGAGACTCGCGGGTTAAAGACCAGTACATGTGAAGCTCAAAAACGTTTGGGCATACAAATCGGTCGAGCCACATGGCTGCAATGACCTTAAAAAAAACACCCAACATTTTCGGATTTTTTTCCCCCCTGCCCCTCCCCCATTTTTGAACAAAACACAAATTTCGGGGTCCAAAAAATTTCACGCAAAATCTTGTCATGATGAATCGAATGGCGTTTTCCCCATCGAAATCGACCGAGCAGTTCTCAAAATATCTGTGGGGGGGGGTCAGAATCTGCCCCCGCAGGTTAACCGGCGGTGTATATTTCATAGCGCGATTTACTGGATGGGGGGGGATATTTCCCCCCCCCCCTTCGGATCTCCAGAACTACTGGACCGATTGTAAAAATTAAAACGGCGTTCGATAGCCCTGGGACATTTATCGAGGGAAACATAACATTGTTGACCTCAGGGTCACCGATGACGTCACAGGTCAGGTCAAGTACAAAATGTTTGACCGTGTCAAAAGGTCTCGATGGATGGAATTGTCACGCAAAATTTCGATATTAAACGCATAAGCAGTCGATAAATCGGTATGATTCGTGTGTCTGACACTTTGAAGTACCTTTCTAAGCTGTTCATGACCCTGGGTCAGGTCAAGGTTATCCGAGGTCACGAAGTCAAACTGCAGATTACGGTCATTGGGTGTTGTAACACATGTTTATGGGTTTGTTTTTCGTCTAAAACGCTACAAATGACCTTAGAACATTGTTGGTTCTATATAAATAGAAATAAAAAGCAAAAACGGAAATTCATTTTGTATGCATGCTGTAAGAGGTGGTCGATTTTTGTCATTTACAGGTCATAAGTCATTTTGGAAGATATCGACTTCAAATTTGGTACACATATTCACCGAACACGTCTCGATCACATATAATCCGATGTTTGGATAATTCTGATTTTTTGTTGATTTTTTTAAAATAAAAAGCAAATGTATTTGGATTTCTCAAAATTTTGAATTAAAAAACACTCAAAAATCCGGGACAGCAGTTTGATAGCCCGCTCTATTTTAGTAATTTGATGTAAGACATTAAGTTTATCTCAAACATTGTACCTTTGACAGCGTTTTCCGCAAACCATTAACCCTATTTGTAACAGGGGGGGGCGGATTCCGCCCCCCTCATGTTTTTCGCAGATATCTCCAGAACGGCTGGGAGCAGGCCCATGGAATTTTGGGACTGTTCATAGAATTGAACTCCGCATCAAAAATCATCATCAAAATTTTGGAGTCAAAATTTTGAGTTCTTAACTTGAACAGAGGCGGTTCCAGGGCACAGTTTTGGGTGGGTTCGGAGGCGACATTTGGCGAAAATACGGAAATGCGATCTTCACGGTTTCTTCCTAACTGCATCAAGTATGAAGGAGTTACATCGGCTTACCGTGATTGCAACAAGTGCAAATTAGATGATGTTAATGAAATATCATACAAAATTGCATGGCAGAGGTGGTTTCAGGGGCTTGAAAAGGGGGGTTTCCAGGAAGTATTCAATGCTTGGCGGGAAGCCAATAGAGCAATGTAAGGGGCATTTATAGCTATCAAGATGTAAAAGATAGCTTCTGCTTCCATTATTTGCATAATTTATTACATATAGAGTTTCAGGGGCGTGTTCAGGAACATGAAAAGGAGGGTGACTGGCATGGTGATGACGATATGCCAGCGATAACGGCGCAATATACGTTTATCTTATAATAATATATGCACATATGAGACCAGAAAAGGGAATAAAGTCATTTTTTTTGCAGAGGCGCGCTCAGGAATGGAAGAAAGGGGGTCATATTATTGCAAGGAAACTAAGAGGCATGGGCGTACAATGACATAACATACTGCAGTTTTCGGATGAAACACGCACCACAAGCTACTCTACGAACGATTATAAGATAATAGGCGAGTTCAGGTAGGGTAAAAAGGGGGGTAAGCAATGTTAATTGAAGTTGTAAGTGAAATAGTCACTGTTGACTAGTTAGCATCATAATAGCGGATAATATACTTATCAAAAGGTCTTGCGCCGCCCTAGTTTGGATCCTGGATACGCCTATGATGAAGTACAACATGCAAAAAGGAACTATCTATGATCAGTAACATATTTATAGTGCTGGGTAGCAACTTGTCTGCGGTTAATATTTTCCCCAATTTTACCCCCCTTTTTCACTAACCTGGTACCGCCTATGGCAAAAAATATGATTTATAACTGCTTTTCTAATGTCTCAATCACATACCATTTCATTTATCAAAAAAACAACATCAAAAAATGGTTTTATTACGCATTTACTTCACCCCCATATTGAGTGACCTGCACACGCCTATGATTTTTGAATTTGCAAACGTCACCGTCATATATCAATTTCCGATTCAATCTCTATCGATTCCTATTAGTTGTGTTAAAATCGGACAATAAACATGAAAGTTATGTTGGATCAAAAATACCACTAAAATTTGTAGTTTTTGCCCCCCTGTTGCCCCCCTATCCCAAATTTATAATTTTGTTATTATTTAAAAATGTAGATCGTGTTGAGGGGAACCAGACACCGTTTCATTTTCGAAAATCGGACGGGTAGATCTCGAGATCTCCGGGGGGGGGGGGGGGGCGGAATCCGCCGCCCCCCCCCCCCCCCTGTTACAAATAGGGGTAGCCAGGAGCCTGTTACAAATAGGGTTAATTGGCAACAAAACCCGAAGAACAAGACGTCACTCTGACGTCATTCCCGGTTGACCTATCATAACATCATATTTTTTTTCCTTTTGCCAACATGTGTCGAATTGATCTGTCTGAAGGTACTGAAAGATTGGTGGCGATGCTGGGCTTCGTTTAGGAGTTATTGCAAAATAACGGGAGGGGGGCAAACAAATACATCCCCCAGTAAGTCGCGGGCTAACGTAATTATGGCCGCCCGAAGGGAATAGGGTTAAGGTAGATACTTTATACTTACCTGGAAATCGTTGTGCTCAACTCAGGCAATACTCAATAAAATAAAATAAAACACTACGAAGATGCCTACATTTCAATGGTTTGGTTTGTTTTGTATATAAGTCTCAGAATTGTCTAAAAATATTGTGACAATCATTGTCAGCCTAAGGGTTTTCTTTATAGCCCTCTAGGGCTCAATATGACGTTATCAGCCTAAATACAAAACTTAATTTTATGACGTTAACTGAAATTTTCGAGATAAAAAAATATAACCATGGTTTTCAGCAGCACTTACCACTTACTTCATATATTCAACTGCAACGGCGTATATTTGACAACTTTCAGAAAGGTGAAACATTCCCTTTAAGTATATAGCGAGTATTGCGAGCCTTGTCTCACATCTTCATCTGATGATGTGAGTGATTTTGCACTTCAAAGAACTTCAAAATTAGAAATTGATAAATGTAAATAAAAAGGCATGTTCCTAGACCAGTTTTGCTTCAGAAATACCGAAAAGGTAATGATTTGTTCGTATCTTGTCAAAAAAGTAAAAACAAATGACGTCTTCAGTTTCTTACACTTAGGGAGCCATCACTCAGTCAAACATAGAGATATTGCTTTGAAATTTGGCTTGGGTATTGTCCATACTCAGCTCTCTCGCACAACATTGTCTGGGCCTGGGCTGAGCCTAGGCCGGGCCTCAACTTTAACCCTCGCCCTACGGGAGCTTTTTTCACCTTCGCTCTACGTGGGGGGGGGCCTGACAGCCCCTCCCCCTGTTAACCCGCATGGCGCTGGGGGGGTAAATTTTATCCCCCTCTCCCGAATTTTCTCCATAACTTGAAAACTATGACAGATATCAAAATGAAACTTGCGGTACCTTATGGTGCATCAATTTTACATCTTGTGTTATAATTTTGTTGAAATTCGTGAACATTTTGAGGAGATAATGACGTTTTAGTGACGTCATGTCATGTCATTTTTGGTGAAAAACCGTTAAATGTTTGAAAAATCGTAGAAAATAGCGTGTTAATGCAAATCGCAAATAAAAGGCGTCAAAAGAAAGGAAATAACATTGTCTTTAACATGGTGATCTCAGATGTTCAAATTTGGGTTTTTGATCCCCAAAAATGCAAAAAACTGATTTTTGGGGAAGAATTTCCACAGAAGTTTTTTGTTTGAAAATTTTCAAAAAACCGGAAGCTATATTAGAGAGCCGAGTATGAACGATGTTCAACCAAATTTCAAAGCAATTTCTTTATTATTGACTGACTTATGGCTCTCTAAGAATAAGTAACTCATGACGTCATTTTTTTTAAAATTGCGTTTTTTGGCTTTTACTGACCAGATACAGACAAATAAATGCCACCACTGTATTTCGAAGACAAAACTAGTCTAGAAACATGCAATGTTTATTTAGATTAATCAATTTCAAATTTTGACCTTATTTGTGACCTGACCTTGACCTGAGGGCGATTATAAAGTTTCAGGTTGTGAAAATGGCTGCTTCTATCGAATTATACGTGTAAAATAACCCATACAACATGTGTCGCATGGCTTTCGTAGACCTGTGACCTTTAATGACCTGACCTTGACCTTGACCTTTGCTTAAAATTTCACTTTTACTTATGCAGGAGATGTATTATACATTTGGGAGCAGTTTGTGAGATAATAGTTGCAATACAAGGCTTTGGATTGAAAGTATAGCCCAAAAACCCAAATACTGAAATTTTGACACTTGACCTGACCGTGACCTGACATGTGACCTTATGTTAATAATTTCGGACATGCGTTAGAATGTTCTCACTGAGAGCTTTCGATCGCCGCCTTGCGCGTCTCGCTGCTGTTATTGATTCGGAAGATACGAGGGGGAGTAAAATTTACCCCCCAGCACCGCACGTTCGGATGGAGACCCCAGCGCCGCGCGGGTTAACTGCCAAACCAAGCATCTTAGAGCAATGCAGTAAGAACCAGCATGTTGCCTGTCATGAGAGGAATCTCGCAGTTTGCGATGTTTAGGTTTCAGGTCAATGGTTGACCTTCCAGGTCAAGTGAATGACCTCGGATTTACCACGTCCATAACAGGGATTATGCTCTTCAGAAAACCACAAAATTAGAAATTGATAAATATTAATAAAACGTCATGTTCCTAGACCAGTTTTCGCTCCAAAATACAGAAAAGGTAATAATTAGTTCGTATGTTGTAAAAAAAACGTCAAAAAAGTTATTAAAAAAATGACGTCATCAGATTCTTACACTTGGGAGCCATCACTCAGTCAAAAATGCAGATATTGCTTTTAAATTTGGTATGGGTATTTTCCATACTCAGTTCTCCTACAATTATTCTGGGTTTTTTTCTAACACCTTCGAAAGTTTTGATTTTGTGGGGGATTTTTTAAAAAAATCCGTTTTATTTTTATTTTAGCGATCAAAAACCAAAAATTGTGAAAATCCGAGATTGACATTGTAACGAGAATGCCATATTGTATCTTTGGTGATTTGTGTTTGCAATTTTCTTTAAAACTCTGTTTTCTACCATTTTTCAAATATTTATCATTTTTCCACCAACATGACGTCATCAAAACATGATTATCTCCCAAACTGCGACGCTAATTTACATTATGTTTTTACAGCATACGTATAATTGTTGTAAATTCAGCTACCAAAAAGTTCAGCAAGATGCAATACATGTGTAAAAAGTAAATCGATAAAAACCTCAGGGGGTGGGGCTGTCTGCCCCCCCCCCCCCTAGGGCGAAGGTTAACTCACCATTGGCTGGGGGGATTTCTCCCCCCCCTCCCGTAGGGCGAGGGTTAAGGAAATCACTGGGCTCTGGATTGGCCTGGGCCTGACAATTCTGAAGTAATGCGCGAGTCGCACAAGCTCAGGTCAGAGCTCAAAATATTTCAAAATCGTTGCAAGCTGAGAAACATGTTGACATGTTTTTCACAGTTCGAAGATTTCCATTGGCCGTGCTGTAAACTCAGACACACACACACACACACACCACACACACACACACACACACACACACCACACACACACACACACACACACACACACACACACACACCACACACACACACACCACACACACACCACACACACACACACACACACACACACCACACACACACCCACACACACACCACACACACACACCACACACACACACCACACACCCCCACACACACACACACACACACACACACACACACCACCCACACACACACACACACCACACACACCACCACACCACACACACCACACACACACACACACACACACACACCACACACACACACACACACACACACACACACACCACACACACACACACACCCACACACACACACACACACACACACACACACACACACACACACACACACACACACACACACACACACACCACACACACACACACACACACACACACACACACACACACACACACCACACACACACACACACACACACACACACACACACACACACACACACACACACACACACACACACACACACCACACACACACACCACACACACACACACACCCACACCACACACACACACACCACACCACCACACACACACACACACCACACACACACACACACACACCACACACACACACACACACACACACACACACCACACACACACACACACACACACACACACACACACACACACACACACACACACCACACACACACACACACACACACACACACACACCACACACCACACACACACCACACACACACACACACACACACACACACACACACACACACACACACACACACCACACACACCCACACACACACACACACACACACACACACACACACACCACACACACACACACCACACACACACACACACACACACACACACACACACCACACACACACACACACACCACAACACACCCACACACACACAACACACACACCACCACACACAGCACACACACACACACACCCCACACACACCACACACCCACACCCCCACCCCCACCCACACCCCACACCCACACCCACACCCCC
>JAXIVJ010009553.1:0-50564 GCA_036785665.1 Chirona hameri | reverse complement strand
TTTGTGTTATTGTTTGTTAGTTTTTTGGATTTTATTTATTTTTCATGATAATATAAAGCATAGTGTTATATACAGCCACAAACAAATTATACAATACTCCTAATGTTGAAAACAAATGAATTTATTTTCAAAAATTGAGGGTCGCAACCACTAACTATGCCGCCGTTGATGTGCATCGATAAGCTTCCGATTTTATTGCCACTTTTTCCAATCGCTGTTAGTTTTAGAAGATCGCCGGGCTCTATTCAATCACAACAAGCAGAACGCGCAATATATTTTCCACTCCATTGCGTAAAAAAACAATACGGGAAAAGCCCGCAGTTTGATGAGGACCAAAAGTTCTTGCAAGTACCTGTCGTTAAAAGTGTGGAACGCTTATCACTTTAACTTGAAATATCTTTCGGTAGGAAAGTTTTCATGCAAAATGTGATTGAATTTACAATATATTTTGGTCTCGTCTGGCGATTTCAAGCGCTAACTCCATTTTTGTGGAAAAAGGTCATTATTTTCCTTTAAATATTTCCCTATTGACTTATAATGGGGAGGTCACGAAATTGGACCGGACCTTAGGTCACCGATATACAAAAAAAAATCCGAGCTAAAGGAATGATAGGTACCTATGACCTTATGAAATCCTGTAAGTTTGAAACCGATCGGTCACAAACTGTGGCTTTGGTACGACCGCAAACGTTTTTGGATGTGGGGTCACGTGACCTGGCCTAGTGACCTGCCTGAGATGACTCAAGATCAAGACTTTACACAATGTGGTAATTGATGCCCGAGCACCTGTGTAAAAAACGGCGGGCGGCGTTGCGCGCTGCCGTATCCCCGCTATCCTTGAGAAACCTTAAGAGGGGGTGGGTGTGTCTATCCCCCGGCACGGCGCAGGATAAGTCAGTCAAAAATAAAGATGTTGCTTTGAAATTTGGTTTGGATATCTTGCATATTTCTATAATGTATATCTCGTTTTTTTAATATAAATATCTTCAATATTTAGATTTTGTGGGAATTTTCCCGAAAAACAGTGTTTTGATTTTGTTTGGACCAAAAACCCAAAATTTTAAAATTGGAGATAGACATTATAACTAGAATGTAACTTTCGCTCTTCCGACGTTTTTTATTTGCAATTTACATCAAAACTCGATTTTCTACGGTTTTTTAAACATGTATCGTTTTTCACACACACAAAATGCATGACAGACGTCATTAAAATCTCATTATCTCCCAAAGTACTGCATCAATTTAATTCTTTTAGAAGACGCATAATTGATGTAGCATAAAGCACTGTAAGTTTTACGACAATATCTATCACATATATCATCATCATTTTCAAGTTATTGAGAAAATCGGGAAGGGATTTCTTTTATTGCTCCCTCCAGCGGGGCGCGGGTTAAGTCTAGGCTGCGCATGATGTGTATTAGCGCGGTTTCCGTCGTGCACTAAACCACTGCATGATATTGACGCAACGTCTGGCCTATTCAACAGAAATGCCAGGCCTGCATTATTACGCTCGTAAATAATCACGGCATTAAAACACATGTGTTTCCATAAATTGTATAATTAGACCTAAATGCCTTACCAAATTTAAGGGGCACTTGAAATGGGGCCCCCCTTGTAAATTCAGGGGGCCCGGTGCCCCCCCCCCCCGTTCCGCCGCCTATGGCTGTGGCTGCTGGTTGATGTCAGGGTTGGACACGTAAAATATGTAACAATGGCTCGGCATCGAGTGGTTCATACGCGGCCGGTGCATATTGTCCGTAGAATGGCTCATAACTGATAAGCGACAAGTATTTAACACGCGCCTTGGAGTGCCTCTGATAATTACACGCCTCGAAGGGGGGGGGGGGGATTCCGCCCCCCTAAGATCTCCCCCATAAGAGCTACAATAACACAATTTGTAGGGTAGGAGGTTCTGTAGGGAACTCAGGTTTTGCGAAATTTGTCATGACCATAGGTCAATATCTTCAAGGTCAAATGGGGTTAAATATGACACCATTTTCCAATTTTAGCTCTTTGCTCCAGAAACCCCCAAAATATCTCAGAACTATGATAGCTAGGAACAAACAGAACAAACAATCGAAAGCTCTTGAAATATGCATTCGCCATAATGTCCTCAAAACTTTGCTCAGGTGAATAGTTAGTACTCAAGAGTCAAAATGCTATTTATGGCAAAACATTTTTTTTTCGCGAATAACTTTTTACCCTAATAAAGATAAGGCAATATTTTGACGCTATCGTGTTAGTCTCGTCAAGGCGCTTATGTTCATATTGATGTTGACCAGTTAAGGACCACTTATAAATTTGACTTTTGGTCATGGTCCCAAGTAGCTCAAGTGACCCAAGTATCAAGTAGTTGACCCAAGTAGGTCATGGTGCATATTGGGAGACGTGTCTAGACGAGACAAATACATTGGTACCGATTTCACTTCTCTATCTTCAGTTGGTGACCTCAGATGACCTCGGCGGACCCTGTAGGAGTCACTGAACGAAAATTGCACCGGTTTCATCAATAATGGCCTATGATAACATGATCCAAAAGGAATTAGAATGATATGCGTATTATCGGAATAGGAAGCATTTTAGTATTTCCCCATTTATTTATAAAGCCACGAAATTGACCCGACCTTTTGACCCGACCTTAGGTCACTGATATAACAAAAAATCCGAGATAAATGAATTGTAGGTACCTATCTATGACCTTATGAAGTCCTGCAAGTTTGAAGCCCATCGGCCAAAAACTGCGGCTGTGGTACGACCGCAACCTTTTGGAGGGAGGGTCATCACGTGTCCTGGTCTGGTGACCTGACCTAAGATGACCCGAAGTCAAGAATTGCACATAAGGTGGGTAGTTAATTTCCGAATAGGTATGCAAAAAAACGGCGGCGCTGCGCGCCAACGTTTTCCCCTATCTTTGAAAAACCGTAAGGGTGGGCGGATTTCGCCCTCCTCTCCATGGCGCGTGTTAACCCTCGCCCGGGTAGGGGGTGGATGCTACCCCTACCCGGTTTTTCTGGAATAACTCGAGTATTTTATAACCGATTTCGATACAACTTTCAGTATCCTACTTTTAAAAAATTGCCCACGGACTCTGAAAATTTTGCATTTATAACCCACATGACCCGTGACCATGTTCCTGTTGACCTGTTCCTGACCGTGACCTGTTTCTCAAGGTCATGTCAGGCGCAACTGGCGTCCCGCAGTATCGATGCTTGTAACTTCTGCAGTTTTCGAGTGTTTCTTGTTCAGGAGCATATGCACAGGTGTTTCCAGGTGACAGTTGTGGTTTCCACTGAGATTGTGACCTCGATTGACCTTTTCAGAGGTCAACTGAGGTCATTGACCTCCGATGGCCTCAGATTACTTTTTGGGGCTTCTGGCGGTTTCTAGGACATTTTGAGACGCTGATTTAAAATTTGGGATCCATTTTACATAATCATATGTTGCACTGGGGTCATGCGCTTCCACAGGTCAACCGAGGTCACTGACCTCAAATGACCTGGCATGACCTTTTTGGAGTTTTGCAGTTTTTAGGACAATTTGTGACGCTGATTATGAATTTGGCACCCATTAATCATTATGATATGCTCATTCACGATTCTAGCTCTATACAATTCAATGTTTCAATTTTGCATTGCATTTTCAATTTTGATGTCATTTGGGTCATTGACATGACCTTAGAGGTCACCCAATGATCCAATACCTTAAAATTGGGTATCAGCGGCTTCCTCTCGTCACAAGCAACACGCTCGTCTTTGAATCGAAACTCTATCTCAATAATTAGGAGCGAAACGCTAAGGGGGTGGGGTCGTACCAACCAACCAACCCCCTATCCGAACACGTAGTGATTTTGTCCTACCCGGGCGAGGGTTAAAGGAAATCAGTCACATTTATAATGGGGTTTTAAACTGAGATAGCAGTTTTGAAGGCCATATCGATAAATCACTTATGGCATACTCCGTATGGTTGTATGGACTTTCCTGCCGAATATATTTGATGTTTTATCTTGCAATTTGATGCATTGTCGAAAATGTTGGCCCTTTGTGAAAAAGCTTCATATGGTAGCATGTGTTAAAGCAGCATTACTGAACCTGCGAGCGAACCCTCCGCCATTGACAGTATTATGCTGGTTATATAAACAATTATAGGATAATAATTTGTTCTTACTACTTTTATAAATAATTATGTTTACACAAGTTCTGAGTCCTTTACATCTTCTTTCGAAGCACACAACTGTTTTTGGTTTAGGGCGGATAGCCTCAGCTGGTTCAGAGCGTGAAGCACACAATGTCATAGCAACATGCGTCACTTTTGAGATCCGCGCCACTTCTCGTAATCTATACTGCATATGCGAGTCTATGTTTTCAAAGTATATTGCTTTAAACAAAAACTTTTTTGGAGTATATATTGATAATTGAGCCAAATCAATGCCATATTCAACATTTTCAGGTACGATTTTCAGGTACCCCTTATTATCATAGGCATAGCGATTTGGCAAAGTGACTGGTTTCCTTTAACACGAGGTTTTCGTTTGATTTAGTGCTGGCAATATAGCCAATACAGTCGCCTGTACTACCTACCATACAAGTAATACATACGAAAAATAGCGTCCAGGGATCCAACAAAGGCGTGACATTGGTCTTTTCTAGTTTGATACCGCCGCCACCGCAACCGCCACCGCCACCGCCACCAGGCGTCGTGTTGATGCCATGTAGATATCCGTGAGGTGCGGAGCTGCCTCCAGATATCCGTGAGGTGCGGAGCTGCCGCCAGATATCCGTGAGGTGCGGAGCTGCCGCCAGATATCCGTGAGGTGCGGAGCTGTCGCCAGATATCCTTGAGGTGCGGAGCTGCCTCCAGATATCCGTGAGGTGCGGAGCTGCCACCAGATATCCGTGGCGTGCGGAGCTGTCGCCAGATATCCGTGAGGTGCGGAGCTGCCTCCAGATATCCGTGAGGTGCGGAGCTGCCTCCAGATATCCGTGAGGTGCGGAGCTGCCGCCAGATATCCGTGAGGTGCGGAGCTGCCTCCAGATATCCGTGAGGTGCGGAGCTGCCGCCAGATATCCGTGAGGTGCGGAGCTGCCGCCAGATATCCGTGAGGTGCGGAGCTGCCTCCAGATATCCGTGAGGTGCGGAGCTGCCGCCAGATATCCGTGAGGTGCGGAGCTGCCGCCAGATATCCGTGAGGTGCGGAGCTGCCGCCAGATATCCGTGAGGTGCGGAGCTGTCGCCAGATATCCGTGAGGTGCGGAGCTGCCTCCAGATATCCGTGAGGTGCGGAGCTGCCGCCAGATATCCGTGAGGTGCGGAGCTGCCGCCAGATATCCGTGAGGTGCGGAGCTGCCTCCAGATATCCGTGAGGTGCGGAGCTGCCGCCAGATATCCGTGACGTGCGGAGCTGCCACCAGATATCCGTGAGGTGCGGAGCTGCCGCCAGATATCCGTGACGTGCGGAGCTGCCACCAGATATCCGTGAGGTGCGGAGCTGCCGCCAGATATCCGTGAGGTGCGGAGCTGCCGTCAGATATCCGTGAGGTGCAGAGCTGCCGTCAGCAAGTCTGACTACCGGGAGAGTCATAGCGACTCTGATCCCAGCGCCACGCGCCTTACATAGCCTGCGCTGTCCCGTCCCATCCCAGCCCGGCTCGACCCGGCCCATCCCAGCCCGGCCAGGCCCGATCCGGCTCACATTCAAACGCCGGTTCCGGGTCCTTCGGCTGTATGGTGAAAGCATCGCTCGAGCTGCTGCGCTTCCACAGCAGTCGATGACGCCGAACAGGAGTGACATCTGTGTTTGGCCACTATCAGACGAGTGTCGCCGGCTACGACAACAAGGCCGTGGATGGAGCCTACCGGTCGGGTCCAAAATAGATTTCCTAAACGGAGGCGTCCCAATGGAAGACACGCGCTGAGGAATCCGGTAGCGACGTTCGGCCATGACAGAGCGGAGGTCAGGAGTGAGTGATCGGGCGGGTCCGACGTATGTAAATACGCCACCCTCACTTTGAAGAAGCGACAATGTCGGGGGCACGGTCAAGTGTGTGGTGAATCATGCTTACTTCACTCTGTAGCCTGTAACGGGAAAAAGTATGGGCGTGTCGTCGTTTTTGTAGGCGGAGGGCAGGCAAAAAGGCAAGACATATTTATAAATATTTAGCTCACCAATGCTAAGGCATGTCATCAGTAAATGGCAACGTCTCTGGTTGTCGTTACTATACTAACTTTGCGTATGACATCTAAGTTTTCGCAACTGTTGTGCCGATGTGCATAAATAAACTTATTTTAATCTCTGAATCACCGCCCATTTAACTGATGAATCCCTCATTTAAAGTTAGGCACGGAGACAAACACTTTGTAAGCGCCTCCTGTGCCAAAGTACCTGGCAATAGACTGGCATGCTTGTGTCTTCCAGCACAATAAATCAAAATGTGAGTGACCTAGACATGGGCCATGCCCCCAGGTGTTTTTACCATTGAATGCGGATTGTGGCAACAGACAATGTGCTATAGCACTTAGGCGCATTGCAACTTATTGCTCCTTACTTACTTCTTCACATGCAAGTTTTTCCCCATTTATCGAAGTATCAGAACACCGTGAAAATAGCCCGGGATCTTTTGGGATCTTGGATACTGCAGGATGGCCTGCACTGCAGCTCCCACGGCTCTCTTTAGTTGCTTCCTGGTCTGGAGATTCTTCTTAAACACCTATAACTCTTTAAGGTACCTCCACAGGAATTGGCAAGAGGGCTCAGATCCGGAGCCTGCCCTCACTGAAGCGCTGCCCCAGAAACCACTTGCAAAATGCGACCGTGCCCTCAATGTTGTTCTGAAATAGCTTATGTCGGGTCCAGAGCTTGTATGGATAGAGATCTAGATCATCCCTATGACCCGTTTGGCTGTAGCGATCCGTTAAAATGCCTTTGAACTTCCGTTAAGATTATTGATTCGGTCACAAGGTAGAATTCCACAATTTCAGTTTGATGCTTGTTTCTGTAAAGCCGCATGATTACAAATGAAATGGCATAGATGTCATTTCCAGTCATTTAACCATTTCTCATTTAACCAGATCTGGTTAAATTATCCGTTTCATGTTGTTATAGGTCCTTGCGTTTCATGTGCCTTGATTTCCCGTTTCCGTGCGATGAGTATACTGTTTATTTTTCTGTCGAACCTCCATATTATCAATAAATGTGTGAGCAGAGTTTCAGTTTGCGGCACGATTTGCGTCTGACATCCATCGACACGCCCACGGTCTCATGTTCCCCGCACACGATTTGCCTCGTATAACGGGGAAAATCCCGCAGTGAGTTGCTGTAAGTGTGCATAACGGCTCATGTTAAAGGGATATTGCCACCTCGCGGGCCAATATGGAGTTTTTGGTGTGTATGGGTAGATTAACCCGCGCGGCGCTGGGGTCTCCATCCGAACGTGCGGTGCTGGGGGTAAATTTTACCCCCCTCGTTTCTTCCGAACCAATAACCGAAGCGAGACGCGCAAGGCGGCGATCGAAAGCTCTCAGTGAGAAGAATCTAACGCATGCCCGAAATTATTAACATAAGGTCACATGTAAGGTCACGGTCAGGTCAAGTATCAAAATTTAGGTATTTGGGTTTTTGGGCTTTACTTTCCATCCAAAGCCTTGTATTGCAACTATTATCTCACAAAGTGCTCCCAAATGTATAATGCATCTCCCGCATAAGTAAAAGTGAAATTTTAAGCAAAGGTCAAGGTCAAGGTCAGGTAACAAAAGGTCACGGGTCTACGAAAGCCATGCGACACATGTTGTATGGGTTATTTTACACGTATAATTCGATAGAAGCAGACATTTTCACAGCCTGACACCATATAATCGCCATCAGGTCAAGGTCAGGTCACAATAAGATCAAAATTTGAAATTGATTAATCTAAATAAACATTGCATGTTTCTAGACTAGTTTTGTCTTCGAAATACAGTGGTGGCATTTATTTGTCTGTATCTGGTCAGTAAAAGCCAAAAAACGCAATAAAAAAATGACGTCATGAGTTACTTATTCTTAGAGAGCCATAAGTCAGTCAAAAATAAAGATATTGCTCTGAAATTTGGTTTGAACATCGTTCATACTCGGTTCTCTAATAAATCTTCCGGTTTTTTGAAAATCTTCAAACAAAAACTTTTGTGGAAATTCTTCCCCAAAAATCAGTTTTTTGCATTTTTGGGGGTCAAAAACCAAACATTTTGAGCATCTGAGATAGCCATGTTAAAGAAAATGTTATTTCCTTTCTTTTGACGCCTTTTATTTGCGATTTGCATCAACACGCTATTTTTTACGATTTGTCAAACATGTAACGTTTTTTTACCAAAAATGACATGACATGACGTCACTAAAACGTCATTATCTCCTAAAAAAATTCACGAATTTCAACAAAATTGTAACACAAGATGTAGAATTAATGCACCATAAGGTACCGCAAGTTTCACCTCGATATCTGTCATAGTTTTCAAGTTAGGGAGAAAATCCGGGAGGGGGGGTAAAATTTACCCCCCAGCGCCGCGCGGGTTAAGCGTGTCCGATTTCACCTGTAAAATTTGGTTCACGAAACTCCCCCCCCCACCCATTAGATACAAAAATAAATTCGTACCGCTCATGATTGGCACACATTAGTAAAATTGGATTCGCCTCATCACTATTTAGAATCACTTCTTTGCAGACTATGATTTTCTTTTGAATATTGCAAACTCAACATCACTATTCCGTCAGTGCACTTTAAAATTAAAAAAGCGTATGCAGTTAATTATATTTTCAACAACCTTAGCCTCTTCCATAATAAAACATCAAGAATGGCTATGGCTCGACTTTGGGGCCGTAGCAGATTTCCATTATTTTGCAACACAAACCGAAGAACATGACGTCACTTTGACGTCATTCCCGGATGACCTATCATAACTTCATCTTTTTCCTTTGGCCAACACGTGTAGAATTGATGTGAGAGAAGGTACTGCAAGATTGGTGGCGATACTAGTGTTGGTTCAGGAGTTATTGCAAAATAACGGGAGGGGGCAAAAATTAGCCCCCCCTCAGTAAATCGCGGGTTAAGAATTAATCCCGATAAAATGCGGTTTAACCCTCCCAGTGCAGGGGGCCTCCCCCCTCAGTTTTTCGGAAATAACTCGCGTATTTTTATCAACCGATTGCGATGAACTTTCAGTACCCTACTTCTGAACAATTTGACACATACTCATATTTGTTTTACTTCTATCCCCCATGACCCGTGGCCTATGACCTGTTTCTCAAGGTCATGTCAGGCGCAACTGGCGTCCCGTAGTATCGGTGCTTGTAAGTTGTGCATTTCCGAGTGTTGGCTGCTCAGGAGCATATGCAGTCAGGTGTCAAAAGGTGACATGTATGGTTTCCACTCAGATTATGCATCCGATGACCTGATATTACTTTTGTTTAGCCTATGGCAGTTTCTAGGACATTTTGTGACGCTGATTTCAAATTTGGCATCCATTGTACAATATTATATGTTCCACCGGGGTCATGCACTTTCACAGGTCAACCGAGGTCATTGACCTCCGATGACCTGAGATGACCTTTTAGGAATCTGGTAGTTTCTAGGACATTTTGTGACGCTGATTTAAAATTTGCCATCCATTTTGCATAATTATATGCTCATTCACGATTCTAGCTCGGTTAACCCTATTTGTAACAGGGGGGGGGGGCGGATTCCGCCCCCCCCCCCTCATGTTTTTCGCAGATATCTCCAGAACAGCTGGGAGCAGGCCCATGCAATTTTGGGACTTTCATAGAATTGAATACCGCATTTGGAGTCAAAATTTTGAGTTCTTAACCTGAACAGAGGCGGTTCCAGGGCACAGTTTTGGGTGGGTTCGGAGGCGATATTTGGCGATATTACGGAAATGCGATCTTCACGGTTTCTTCCTAACTACCTCAAGTATGAAGGAGTTACATCGGTTTACGGTGATTGCAACAAGTGAAAATTAGTTGATGTTAATGAAATATCATAAAAATTGCATGGCAGAGACGGTTTCAGGGGCTTGAAAAAGGGGGGGGGGGTCCAGGAAGAATTCAATGCTTGGCGGGAAGCAAATAGAGCAATGTAAGGGGCATTTATAGTTATCTAGATGTAAAAGATAGCTTCCGCTTCCATTATTTGCATAATTTAGAGTTTCAGGGGCGTGTTCAGGCACATGGAAAGGGGGGTGACTGGCATGGTGATGACGATATGCCAGCGATAGCGGCGCAATAGACGGTTAGCTTATAATTATATATGCACATATGAGGCCAGAAAAGGGAATAAAGTTATTTTTTTGCAGAGGCGCGCTCAAGAATGGAAGAAAGGGGTCACATTATTGCAAGGAAACTAAGAGGCATGGGCGTACAATGACATAACATACTGCAGTTTACGGATGAAACACGCACCACAGGCTACTCTACGAACGATTATACGATAATAGGCGAGTCCAGGTAGGGTAAAAGGGGGGTAGGCAATGCTAATTGAAGTTGTAAGTGAAATAGTCACTGTTGACTAGTTAGTATCATAATAGCGGATAATATACTTATCAAAAGGTCGCCGCCCCAGTTTGGATCCTGGATACGCCTATAATGAAGTACAACATGCAAAAAGGAACTATCTACGATCAGTAACATATTTATAGTGCTGGGTAGCAACTTGTCTGCGGTTAATATTTTTTTCCAATTTGACCTCCCTTTTTCAGTAACCTGGTACCGCCTATAGAACAATTTTTTTTAACTGTTTTGTCTAATTTCACAATCACATACCATTTCATTTATAAAAAAAACATAAAAAATGTTTTATTACGCATTTACTTCACCCCATATCGAGTGACCTGCACACGCCTATGATTTTTTAATTTTCAAACGCCACCGTCATATATCAATTTCCAATTCAATCTCTATCGATTCGTATTAGTTGTGTTAAAAGCGGTCGATAAACATGAAAGCTATGTTGGATCAAAAATACTACTAAAACTTGTTGCCCCCCTTTCAATTTTTTGTTGTTGTATTATTTAGAAATGTAGATAGTGTTGAGGGGAACCAAACACCGTTTCCTTTTTGAACATCGGACGGGTAGATCTCGAGATCTCCGGGGGGGGGGGGGGGGGCGGAATCCGCCCCCTGTTACAAATAGGGGAGCCAGGAGCCTGTTACAAATAGGGTTAAATTCAATTTCTACGCATTTACCATTTTGATGACATCTGGGTCATTGTCATGACCTCGGAGGTCATCTATTGACCCAGGACCTTAAAATCGGGTATCAACGGTTTGCTCTCGTCACAAGCAACACCGTCGTTTTTTTTCATCGAAGATCTAGCTCAATTAGCGGCGAAACGAAACGCCAGGGTGGTCGTACCCCCCCCCCCCCCTCCCCCTCCCCTGCACGGTCACGTTGGTATCGGACACTGCACTGGCGAGGGTTAACAGTAACATTAACAATATGTGTGGCTAATTGATATGGGTAAGCATAACTCAATGAGGTGTGTAAAAGTTAAAACCAATTGTCTTTGGACGGCAATCGGGATGCCGTCGTGATTCAGCTTCGTGCCACCAAACAGCCGCACATGCACCACCATAACCAACCGGCAGACAGCCAACTGGCTCGTAACGAGTAAACCCAGACAGTAATTGCGATTAAATCGACCTGTGGCGTGCTGTAATTGAAAAGCCGTGTCAGTCGCCAGTCCAGCCGGGTTAAAGCCCCGTACCTCGGACCGGCGAGCCGGATCTGAGGCAGGGAGGCGCCGCCGCAGCGCGGGAACTTCCAGATCGTCCCCGAGTCCCGCGACACGGTCCAACCTAGCCGCCTTTTATGCCTGCCCCGGCGGTCCGATAGACAGAGAGCTGCAGCGAACCCGGCAGGAGAGGGTGCTGGCGCGGGGCAAGGCCACTCAATGACGCGCCATCCAGGCTGGAGCTACAGGGAATTCCAGCGTGTGGACGCTGTTTTCGGCGGAAAATTGGCGCCGCCAGAGAGGCGAATCAGCATTGGCTTATGGTGCGTCGCGAGTCATGGTTTCGGTTTGTCTGGGTGACCCGGCTGCGGACCTGTCAGAATGATGAAACTGACCGACACCGCTTACATAGCTGAATGCCATTGATCGGATGATTTGACAGCGCATTATGTTGATTCAGCTGGGAAACAACACAATGTTTTCGTGAATATTTTAGGTCATTTCCAGACATTTCGTATTGTTCGAAGGGATTTGGGAAAAATTGAACAGAGCAGCCTAAACTTAGCCACAATGTATACATGCTATTGCGCATGGGTCGACATTTCTTATTACGAGCGAGAGCGAAGCGCTCGCTCGTCCTTCCGTGGTATATGGGAAAATCTTATTTTGAGCGGCCCGGCCCGGCCCGACCAGACCCGTGGCGACGCTTGTGAGAAGCTCATATACCTGCAACCACACGTCCGATTGACAAGCGGACTTCTTTGCTGGACAGCCCCATCCCACTTACCCAGCTTGAGACCGGTGCTGATGCATGTGGGTGACCACCACTGCGCGTGGCGCGTGCCGCGTGAGGGGTATTGAAAGGTGTTTTCTCGCAAAAACTCGAAACGGCTGAGCCGATTGTGTTCAAATTTGGTGTGTGGTTAGGGACCCCTCAGCCGCCACTTTCCCACAAGTTATTGGCGGGGTGCCTCTGCACGTGCGCACGTGGACACCCCTATTATATATCTCAGGAACGGCTGAGTCGATTGTGTTTAAATTTGGTGTGTGGTTAGAGTCCCCTCAGCCGCCACTTTCCCACAAGTCAGGAGTGGGGTGCCTCTGCACGTGCGCACGTGGACACTCCTATTATATATCTCAGAAACGGCTGAGTCGATTGTGTTTAAATTTGGTGTGTGGTTAGGGACCCCTCAGCCGCCACTTTCCCACAAGTCAGGAGTGGGGTGCCTCTGCACGTGCGCACGTGGACACCCCTATTATATATCTCAGGAACGGCTGAGTCGATTGTGTTTAAATTTGGTGTGTGGTTAGGGACCTCTCAACCGCCACCTTCCCAGAAGTCATGGGCGGGGTGCCTCTGCACGTGCGCACGTGCACACCCCTATTCTATATCTCAGGAACGGCTGAGCCGATTGTGTTCGAATTTGGTGTGTGGTTAGAGTCCCCTCAGCCGCCGCCTTCCCACAAGTCAGGGATATGGTGCCTCAGCACTTGCGCACGTACACACCCCTAATCCATATCTCAGGAACGGCTGAGCCGATTTGGTTCAAATCTGGTGTGCGGTTAAGGACCTCTCAGCCGTCACCTTCCCATAAGTCATGGGTGGGGTGTCTCTGTACGTGCGCACGTGCGCACCCTTTGTGTATCTCAGAAACTACTTGCCCGATGGAGTTGAAATTCGCCATACATTTCCTCGTGCTCGCTCGTTCATCGCCAACTACGGCGCCATACTGGTATTTTAACAACAAAGATACTAACAAAGAATCCATATTTGTTGATGCCAATTTGATGCCAATTTCGCAAATGCGTAAGTACCTCCATTTTATCTAGACTCCACCTCAAGGATGCTATTCTTATAATTCGTTCGCGCTCGCTTGTCCTTCCGTGTTATATGGACAAAATCTGAATATGAGCGGCCCGGCCCGGCCCGGCCCGGCCCGACCCGACCTGTGGCGACGCTTTTGAGAAGCTCATATATCTACAACCGCACGTCCGATTGACAAGCGGACTTCTTTTCTGAGCAGCCCCATCCCACCTACCCTGTTTGAGACCAGTGCCGAATGATGTGGATGCCTACCACTGCTCGTGCCGCGTGCCGCGTGAGGGGTGTTGGAAAGTGTTTTCTCTAAAAAAAAAAATCGCAACAGCTGGGCAGATAATGTGCAAAATTTGGTGTGTGGTTAGGGACCTCTCAGCCGCCAATTTCCCACAAGTCAGGGGTGGGGTGCCTCTGCACGTGCGCATGTGCACACCCCTATTCTATATCTCAGGAACGGCTGAACCGATTGCCTTCTAATTTGGTGTGTGGTTAGGGACCTCTCAGCCGTACCCCTTTCCACAAGTCAGGGTGGGGTGCCTCTGCACGTGCGCACGTGCTCACCCCTATTCCATATCTCAGAAACGGCTGAGCCGATTTTGTTCAAATTTGTTGTGGGGTTAGGGACCTCTCAGCCGCCACTTTCCCACAAGTCATGGCAGGGACGTAGGATCGTCACGAAAAGTGTGTGTGTGTGTGGGGGGGGGGGGGGGGACAGTGAAACTGTGATATCGTTTTCAGAGAACATCAACCCCCTATGGAATATTTATTTGCAGATTTGGGCTGTTCTCGTCTTGACGAACCTTTTGCCATCAAAAACTTTTCTCACCAAGACAAAATAAAGGATGGAGTTGAAATTCGCCATACATTTCCTTGGCGCTCGCTCGTTCATCGCCACCTACGGCCCTTACTGGCTTATTCACCGCGCCTCCACTCCAGTATGGCCAGTGAATTTGGCTGATTAATTATTCTTTTTTATGTTCAGTTCTTTTCAGGCACTATCATAATTAGCGGCATCATGTAAGCACTACTTACTAAGTAGCAAATGCTAACTGTATGTATTGCTAACTGCTGTTTAACTGTTGTTGGCCGACAGAGCATTATAAAGCAGCAGGTTTGGCAGATAATGATCTGTCTATATTTCCCCAATGGCCGTTGATATCTCCGCACACGGCGTCTCGGCACGTGCGCACGGCGTCTCGCCACACGGCGTCGCACACGTGCACTCACAGCGTCTCGGCACGATCTGTAATCCCCACGCCTGGCCGACCCCGCGTCGGCCGGTACGTGCCTCCCGGCCATACGGTCACGTGGCACGTGGCCAATCAGAGGGGGCGGTCAGCCCGGCCCTGCGCAGGGGCGCTCCCAGGCCTCCACGCAGGGGCGCACTCACAACAGCCGTCCTAAATGCATTTCTTTCGGAATGCTGTTTCGCACTTTGCGGTTAGAAACAGTTATGCCGTTGCGCACCACACATGCGTTTGTGGGTGTTTTTAGAACCCAACGATGATCCTACCTTACTGCTGTGCGTGTCATGTGGCACCTTAGTATTGTCACCTAGAGTGACATGTACTGAATATAAACAAAAAACATGGTAATCAGCATTTGGATAGACCCAATAATCGGATCCCAAATCCAAGAAGGTATACTTCAAATTTCAACAACCGATCCGGAATGCTGCTGGATCTCTCGAAAAAATGCAGCTGTGCTGTTTCTTTCTTGAATCCCGGTGGTTCTCCTGATGGAAAGGTCAATAGGTCTGTAGCTGACCGCAGAATCCCGTGATGAAACTTGAAAGCGGATACATGAGCCTGCGGTATATTGAATGCAACAGGACCCAACTGCATAGGCGTAGGAGCAGGGGGCCAGGAGGCAGACCCCCCCCCACATTTTGGATTTTAACATTGCGCCTATGGGCGTTGCATGGAAAGAATCGACTTCAGAATGCCTCCTGCCCCCCCCCCCCCCCAACTTGAACATAGTTCCTACGCCCCTGCCCAACTGCCTTTACATTTGTAGTGTTCGTGGTCCCACGACAAGTGTAAAACAGATATAATATGATATTTGGTTTATTAAAAGTGAATATTCTAATTTCGACAATTGCATACTCACGTAAATGTTTTTACTTTTATCAATCAATCTAAATAATAATACCATATCTAGTATGTTTGTACACTCTTCATTGTTTACATTAAAACGCCTGCTGTCTGGGGAACATACTCGCACATCTAAAGCAATGACACGGATGCCAGGGGTGCCTGTAGCCTGCACGGATGCCTGTAGCCTGCAATACAACGTTTAATAGAAGATTGCCATTTTGCAAAGACCACACATGCACATGGTCTCTTACATTTGCATCACTTGCGTTACAGTATCCGCATACCTTTTGCGTGCAGGTATGTTATAGCATGAGTTACATGCTAACTACACCCATATATGAATGCTCGTGTGTAATCTTGCACACCAGCGATGAAGGTGATAACGCACCTTCCTACATCTGTCGCCGACTGTATTTAATATTAGCTATCGCGCACAACAACGCAGTGGCAAACTAAGTAGAGAAACAAATTGCCACTTAACAACCTTATCTCCTTTGTGTGAGAATAACGTGACGACTTGCAAGTTCATGTCTGCTCATTATGGCAAATCATTGTCTTATTTGAATAAGTGGCTATAACACAGCCGGACATGTCACTGATTCGGCTCTGCCGTTCCTCCTCGCATCGGCTTGATCGAGTCGTGACCAATCACTCAGTGCTCAAACGAGCCATACACGCCTTTAAGGATTCAGTGCGCGGTGTCCGGCGTGCGAGCGACACTTCTGGCGCGTGTTAGTCCGGATCAGTTCCGATTGCACACGGAACTGGAACCTGCCTCCGGGACACAGAGATGGCCGATAGCCCTCGGAGGAGGCGGCCGTCGTGGCGCTGTGCCGGCCCACTGATCAGACACCGCCCGAGGCGGCGCGTCCCACCGGGCCTCCAGTATATAACGCGGCGTCCGACGGCAGGCGCTCCACTCCTGCCTGATCAACATGGCCGGACCCTGTCGGAGGACGACTCTCGTGACGCTGCAAGTGGTGGCGGCGGCAGTCCTGACGCTGGCCGCCGCCCGGCCCGCCAGGCCCATGGGATCGCCGCTGAGCGAGCGCGTGCCACCGCCGCCGCCTCCGGCTGCCGGCTCGCCGCTGAGCGACCGCGTGCCGCCGCCGCCGCCTCCGGCTCCCGGCTCGTCCATCTTTGACCGGGTGCCGCCGCGGCCGCCCGGCGGTCCGGTGTCGCTGTCGCTGTGCGTGCTGTCTCGGCCCGGAGTGCCGGGTCCGCCCGGAGTGCCGGCTCCGTCCGTAGCCGCGCCAGAACCAGGCCAACCAGGTGAGTCCCGCTCCGAGGTGTGAAGTAATCAACCTGCCAATCCACACATGGAGAAGTCTAGCGTCCAATCCAATTCACGTAATTGTCGTGTGGATGGCACAGGGGAATTATTTCGTTGTTTTCATTGTTGGTGGCTTGCAAATCTATGAACGGATTTAAGTTGGACATTTCTTAAGACAAAAAGTATTTAGTGTTGTGAAAGGCTTATATTTTTTAACAAGTATTTGAAAAAGCGCTAAGCATTTTAACTCAATAAACATGTCCAAAATAAACACAAAACAAAAAAGTAGAATCAAGCACACTACAAATGTCAGAAATCTTATAAATCTTTCCTCCGATGATGGTGGGCCGTCCTCCAGCCTTGAAGTGGCTCTCATTTTCTTCTTAACTTAACTTCACTTCTCTTGTATTCCTCAGTTGTTAACAATGGATGAAGCGGCAACCGTTTGAAGAGCAGCGCTGTTTTCGTCTTAGACGTTCAGCTGCTGATGGTGGCTGCGGTCCTGCGAGGTATGGACTAGGTCGGTCAGGGTCAGCCAGGTTGTGACCCGTCTGCCCGAGGCGCTCTCCGAGAGAGGTGAAGCTACGTACAGCCCGTCAGTGCCTGGCGCAGTGACTGGTGCCCGAAGGCTATGATATCATATACACGTCAACTAGAAGACAGGAAGCCGACACGGTGAAGAGGTGGGACCAAGGAGATGTGTTTGAGCTGTGTTCGGTCTCATTCAACGCGAGGTATTTGACCGCATTCGCTGTCATGTGTGCTATGTAATGCAGCTGTCAAGAAGGCAGCTCTTTAATGTTGTGTTCTTTCGGTCAAGGCACAAAAGTGACCAATTCGCTTAAATATAGGTTGTGTGTTGTGTTAATTTGTGTGAAAGCTTGGTCGGGAATCGCTCACGACCGAATAGATCATCACGATTTATTTCGTGAAATTGCAGTCGTTACAATGTGTTTCCTGATTGTCTGATCATTTGCCGATTGTTTGCGGTCATGTGACCATGTGTTCCTTGTACAATACAAGTGGTACAAGTGGTATATTTCCTCGGTTTATTTATTTCACTATTCTTTTCACTTATATGTTTTTCCCACTTACATCATCGGTTGACACGATTCAGTCATCGTCTCACTTGCTTGCTTATTTGGACTTTTCGATTGCTGGAAAGAATTTCAGTAAAAAAAAATTGCCTCTGACATACTAGTTTGATGTGGAACGTCTTTGTGGAGCTTTGCAACAGGAACATCATCCGTGTTTCCGCGTGTCTCTGAACCACTTCCTGACACCGAGTACGAATTCCGCCCCTGCAATGCGCAATATGTCACGACTCACGTCACTATCGCGTCTGAGCACAATCCCAGCTGGTTCATCGGCGATATTAACATTTTCACAATGTTTCACGAATGAACTTAAAGGGACATTGCCACCTCGCAGGCCAATATGGAGTTTTTGGGGTGTATCGGTCGATTAAGCGTGTCCGATTTCACCTGCAAAATTTGGTTCCCGAAACTCCCCCCATTAGATCAAAAAATACATTTGCACCGCTCATGCTTGCCAGGCATTCGTAAAATTGGAGTCGCCACATCACTATTTAGAATCACTTCTTTGCGGACTGTTATTTTCCTTTGAATGTTGCAAACTCAACATCACCATTCCGTCAGTGTACTTTAAATTTAAAAAGCGTATGCAGTTAATTGCATTTTCAACCACTTTAGCCTCTTCATAATAAAACAGCAAGAATTGCTATGGCTCGACTTTGGGACCGTAGGAGTTATGTGACCTATACCTTATAACACAGATAGACTTTTCAAGGTCAAGTCTCGGCGAATTCTTACGCTTCGGCTTTGGGCGGGCGCCAATACCACAGCCAAACTGGATGAGAGCGGCCATCATGAATCTAGTACTGAGCACAGCTGGGACCAACGTTTTGGAGTCAGAAATAGATACAAAATGCTTTGCCGATACACTGCTGTAGGTGCTGCAGGAGCAAGTTTGAGCTTGAGCATACATGATTGTTGATCCCCACCATTCATTTAAGTTGCTTTTTAGAAATCCTCCGGAGGTGGCAATATCCCTTTAAACCAGTTCCGAATCCATGCAAGAGTCAAGTCCATGGACTCTTCACTTCACACCAAACATGGTGAGCTTGGTACCGGGACGCAGATTTTCGCCCTACGTTGCTTCCAGCTGCCTCAAACCGTATACCTCAAGTTGGACGGTGGCAACCAGAGGTACTGCCTCAAACCAGCTGCCTCAAACCGTATACCTCAAGTTGGACGGTGGCAACCAGAGGTACTGCCTCAAACCAGCTTCCTCAAACCGTATACCTCAAGTTGGACGGTGGCAACCAGAGGTACTGCCTCAAACCAGCTGCCTCAAACCGTATACCTCAAGTTGGACGGTGGCAACCAGAGGTACTGCCTCAAACCAGCTGCCTCAAACCGTATACCTCAAGTTGGACGGTGGCAACCAGAGGTAACTTGGTGTTAGCGGTTGGTATCAGAGACATCTTCAGTGTGCAGTCTTTCAAACTAATAGTTCAACCAGCAGTCTGGTAGTGCCGGCTACAAAGCAATGTTGATGTTGCCACTAATAAATATTAAATAAAATATTGCATGGGAGCATAAACGTGTGCTTTTGCCTGCGAGAATATGATACATATCCACTAATTACGTAAACGCTTATATGTAACTGCGCACAAACATCGACAATAGAGCGCGATGGCTGCTGCGACACAACAACTAGCGCTGCTCGTGATGGATGTGCTATTGGTCAAAAGAACAATTGCTAAAAGTTGTTGAAAATATACATTATGCATGCTTAGCGGTTCAACATTCAAATGAGCTAGATGAAACATTGTTTTCGCTCACATGCAGAGTGACCACGCTTAGCATCACTTCAGAACGGCACACTTAGCATCACTTGCCAGCATAACCTGAATGAGTTGGTTGGCTCTCGAGACACCATTACACTGTACTTCCCGTGGGCTGACCGTCACCGTTGCTTTGCGTGCCCATCGGAGCCAGTCTGACCCGACGATCTCAATTGAACGTCGGACTGCCCACGGAAAGGGGGCCCCCTTTGACCCGCCCCATCCCTGGCGTTCGTGGTGGACAATTGCGGGACCTTTAGCGGGGCGGAGGGGACCCAGTCCCGACTTGGAGAAGCCGGGACCTGTGCGGAGTGTGCCAATGTGAAGTGAGGTTGGTGGGACGAAGTCGACGATGCCATGGTGGCCACCGGCTCTATAGTCGGTGATGACGTCAGAACGTTCCAGAGCGGCGCAGTGATTCGTCGGTCAGTCTGGGCTGCATTGTACGATGTTGTGAGGCGGTGTCGGGTGTCGGCGCCCACATACAGTCAGCTGGTGGTGTATTGACCAAGGTCTGATTCAAGGACAGGACACGCACCCGCGTCTAATGCTGTATTCCTGTTCATTATCCAATAGGCAGACCCAGTGGCGTGCGCAGGAATTCACAGGTCATTGCCTTGAGGGGCGCCACCAGATCAACAGGAGCGCCACCAGTATTGAGGACAATGTTGCCGGACCTCTCCTTCGGCACCGTGCGGAAGGAGAGCACCCCCCCCCCCCGTCACTAGCCGGAGAGGCGCCGTCACTGGCCAGGAGCGCCGTCACCGGCCGGAGGGGCGCCGTCACTGGCCAGGGGGACGCCGTCACTGGCCGGAGGGGCGTGGTCACTGGCCGGATAGGCACCGTCACTGGCCAGAGGACGCCGTCACTGGCCGGAGGGGCGCCTTCACTGGCCGGAGGGGCGCCGTCACTGGTCGGAGGTGTGCCGTCGCTGGCCGGAGGGGTGCTGTCACGGGCCGGAGAGGCGTCGTCTATGGCAGGGGGCGCCATCACTGGCCGGGGGCGCCATCACTGGCCGGGGCGCCGTCACTGGCCGGGGGAGCGTCCTCACTGGCCTGAGCGGCGCCGCCACTGATCGGAGGGGCGCCGTCGCTGGCCGGAGGGGCGCCGTCACTGGCCGGGGGAGCGTCCTCACTGGCCGGAGCGGCGCCGCCACTGGCCGGAGGGCCGCTGTCACGGGCCGGGGGAGCGTCCTCACTGGACGGAGTGGCGCCGTCACTGATCGGAGGGGCGCCAGCTTTGCATGGACGCCTCGGGTCCAAAGGACCAGGTCATGCCCTGAATGACCGTATACTCGGTACGCCACTGGGCAGACCTGAACATAACGGGTAGATGGAATGAGGACTGCAACTTGGTGGTACCTACCTACTTTGAATACAATGATATAGCTATGACGGAAGCCATATATAATTCCGGTACAGTCCACATATTTTGCAGGAACATATGAGGATAAATAAGACATTTGGAGACTGCATCGCAGTGTTAGACGGATTGAAACCAATGGAAGACTGCGCCACAAGTCACAAAACGATCACGGTACAGCCTACTTATTTGGTAAAGGGCGGTAGACAGGGAAACAGCAATACACGGCCAGCACCTGGTGTTCAGTTAGATAGCACTAGCTATGCATCGATAATATTGTCTAGGCGCATGATCGACGGAGAATTGACACATTTCCTGATATAGAAGAAAATCTAAGCAACTTTTACTCATGAAAGTTTGCTTTAAAGCAGCTATCAATACATAAGCAAGCGAAATCCAATGATATTTCAGAATTGTGAAAGACTTTTTGGGATTTGGCCCCCAAACCACCCTTGCCCCCCAAAAAAAATGCCGTTCTGGATCCGCCAATGTCCAGGGAACCCACGGTGCAGCGCATTTCCGGCAACACAACATTTTGGCGTCATATTTAGCTGCTGTGCGATATTTTGCCTCATTATCGCCGGCTCTAGTCGAGCAAAAAGCAAAAGCAACTGCCCATGGTAGGTCCTCTTGAATGGCGGCGAAGGGCCAGCTAAACATCAACACAATTGAACAAACATATAGTGCCCAGTGTGCAATATCATTACAAATCCAAGACCAGTTTGCGCAATGCGTAATTCCGTATTCCGTTCCCGTATCCCGTTCTCGTATCCTGTTCCGGTATCTCGTTCCGGTATCCCGTTCCGGCGTCCCGTTCCCGTATCCGGTTCTGGTATCCCGTTCCCGTAGCCTGTTCCCGGAGCCCGTTCCCGGAGCCCGTTCCCGGAGCCCGTTCCCGGAGCCCGTTCCCGGAGCCCGTTCCCGTAGCCCATTCCCGTAGCCCGTTCCCGTAGCCCGTTCCCGTAGCCCGTTCCCGTAGCCCGTTCCCGTAGCCCATTCCCGTAGCCCGTTCCCGTAGCCCGTTCCCGTAGCCCGTTCCCGTAGCCCGTTCCCGTAGCCCGTTCCCGTAGCCCGTTCCCGTAGCCCGTTCCCGTAGCCCGTTCCCGTAGCCCGTTCCCGTAGCCCGTTCTCGTAGTCCCTTCCCGTAGCCCGTTCCCGTAGCCCGTTCCCGTAGCTCGTTCCCGTAGCCCGTTCCCGTAGCCCGTTCCCGTAGCCCGTTCCCGTAGCCCGTTCCCGTAGCCCGTTCCCGTAGCCCGTTCCCGTAGCCCGTTCCCGTAGCCCGTTCCCGTAGCCCGTTCCCGTAGCCCGTTCCCGTAGCCCGTTCCCGTAGCCCGTTCCCGTAGCCCGTTCCCGTAGCCCGTTCCCGTAGCCCGTTCCCGTAGCCCGTTCCCGTAGCCCGTTCCCGTAGCCCGTTCCCGTAGCCCGTTCCCGTAGCCCGTTCCCGTAGCTCGTTCCCGTAGCCCGTTCCCGTAGCCCGTTCCCGTAGCCCGTTCCCGTAGCCCGTTCCCGTAGCCCGTTCCCGTAGCCCGTTCCCGTAGCCCGTTCCCGTAGCCCGTTCCCGTAGCCCGTTCCCGTAGCCCGTTCCCGTAGCCCGATCTCTTATCTCCCTCTCGTATCTCGTTCCCGCATCCCGTTCCGATATTACTTCACCCGTTCCCGATCCCGTTCCTGCATTCCGTTCCCGTATTCCGTTCCCATATTCCGTTCCCGTATTCCGTTCCCGTATTCCGTTCCCGTATTCCGTTCCCGTATTCCGCTCCCGTATTCCGTTGCCGTATTCCGTTGCCGTATTCCGTTGCCGCATTCAGTTTCCGTATCCCGTTCCCGTATCCCGTATCCCGTTCCCGTATCCCGTTCTCGTATCCCGTATCCCGTTCCTGTATCCCGTTCCCGTATCCCGTTCCCGTATCCCGTTCCCGTATCCCTTTCCCGTATCCCGTTCCCGTATCCCGTTCCCGTATCCCGTTCCCGTATCCCGTTCCCGTATCCCGTTCCTGTATCCCTTTCCCGTATCTCGTTCCCGTATCCTGTTCCCGTATCCCGTTCCTGTATCCCGTTCCCATATCCTGTTCCCGTATCATGTTCCCGTATCCCGTTCCCGTATCCCGTTTCCGTATCCCGTTCCCATATCCCGTTCCCGTATCCCGTTCCCGTATCCCGTTCCCGTATCCCGTTCCCGTATCCCGTTCCCGTATCCCGTTCCCGTATCCCGTTCCCGTATCCCTTTACCGTATCCCGTTCCCGTATCCCTTTCCCGTATCCCTTTCCCGTATCTCGTTCCCGTATCCTGTTCCCGTATCCCGTTCCTGTATCCCGTTCCTGTATCCCGTTCCTGTATCCCGTTCCTGTATCCCGTTCCTGTATCCCGTTCCCGTATCCCGTTCCCGTATCCCGTTCCCGTATCCCGTATTGTATTGTATTGACAATAGCAGACACTCCACAATAAAAGCGTGGCTATTCTGTGTCCTTGGTCGAAGAAGTTAAACAGTAGGAAAGTCAAAAGTGTCACGGTGAGAAAACACAGTCACACACGCACATACCATACGTACACACGCATATCACAGTCACTTATTGCAACAAGAGAGGCTTTGCGGCTCGCTTGAATGCTGCCGGTTCCATCCCCCTCACGTCCTCAGGCAGCGCGTTCAGCAGTGATGACGCGCGGTAAGCAAAGGAGCGCTGTCCAGCCGCCGTTTTCATGGCAGGCGGGCGCAGGTTCCGGTCCTGTCGCGTAGCACGCTCACAGGTCCGCGCGTTGGCGTAGGTACGGAATAAGGTGGCGAAATCCGCAGGTTCACTCAGATAACATGCTTTGTGTGCGACGATCACCGTTTGCAGATCACACATCTGACGAGGCGTTTGGAGGTTCAGGTCACCCCGCGCGCGAGATACGTGATCGTACTTTCTAAGTCCAGTAACGACTCTTGTGGCACAATTCACGATTTTCATCAGCCTGGTGTCGTTGGCAGCCGAACCATTACCATAAACAGAGATGCAGTACCTCACGCGCGAGATGACCAGACCGCGCACAATAGTCAACATCACGCGCTCGTGCATCCGGTCCCGTATCCCGTTCCCGTATCCCGTTCCCGTATCCCGTTCCCGTATCCCGTTCCCGTATCTCGTATCCCGTTCCCGAATCCCGTTCCCGTATCCCGTTCCCGTATCCCGTTCCCGTATCCCGTATCCCGTATACCGTTCCCGTATCTCGTTCCCGTATCTCGTTCCCGTATCCCGTTCCCGTATCTCGTTCCCGTATCCTGGTGCCGTATCCCGGTCCCGTATCAAGGTCCCATATCCCGGGCCCGTATCCCGGTCCCGTATCCCGGTCCCGTATCCCGGTCCCGTATCCCGGTCCCGTATCCCGGTCCCGTATCCCGGTCCCGTATCCCGGTCCCGTATCCCGGTCCCGTATCCCGGTCCCGTATCCCTATCCCATATCCCGTATCCCGGTCCCGTATCCCGGTCCCGTATCCCGGTCCCGTATCCCGGTCCCGTATCCCGGTCCCGTATCCCGGTCCCGTATCCCGGTCCCGTATCCCGGTCCCGTACCCCGGTCCCGTATCCCGGTCCCGTATCCCGGTCCCGTATCCCGGTCCCGTATCCCGGTCCCGTATCCCGGTGTCGTATCCCGGTCCCGTATCCTGGTCCCGTATCCCGGTCCCGTATCCCGGTCCCGTATCCCGGTCCCGTATCCCGGTCCCGTATCCCGGTCCCGTATCCCGGTCCCGTATCCCGGTCCCGTATCCCGGTCCCGTATCCCGGTCCCTGTCCCGTATCCCGGTCCCTGTCCCGTATCCCGGTCCCGTATCCCGGTCCCGTATCCCGGTCCCGTATCCCGGTCCCGTATCCCGGTCCCGTATCCCGGTCCCGTATCCCGGTCCCGTATCCCGGTCCCGTATCCCGGTCCCGTATCCCGGTCCCGTATCCCGGTCCCGTATCCCGGTCCCGTATCCCGGTCCCTGTCCCGTATCCCGGTCCCGTATCCCGGTCCCGTATCCCGGTCCCGTATCCCGGTCCCGTATCCCGGTCCCGTATCCCGGTCCCAAATCCCGGTCCCGTATCCCGGTCCCGTATCCCGGTCCCGTATCCCGGTCCCGTATCCCGGTCCCGTATCCCGGTCCCGTATCCCTGTCCCGTATCCCGGTCCCGTATCCCAATCCCGTATCCCGGTCCCGTATCACGGTCCCGTATCCCGGTCCCGTATCCCGGTCTCGTATCCCGGTCCCGTATCCTGGTCCCGTATCCCGGTCCCGTATCCCGGTCCCGTATCCCGGTCCCGTATCCCGGTCCCGTATCCCGGTCCCGTATCCCGGTCCCGTATCCCGGTCCCGTATCCCGGTCCCGTGTCCCGGTCCCGTATCCCGGTCCCGTATCCCGTATCCCGTATACCGTTCCCGTATCTCGTTCCCGTATCCCGTTCCCGTATCCCGTTCCCGTATCCCGTTCCCGTATCCCGTTTATGTATCCCGGTCCCGTATCCCGGTCCCGTATCCCGGTCCCGTATCCCGGTCCCGTATCCCGGTCCCGTATCCCGGTCCCGTATCCCGGTCCCATATCCCGGTCCCGTATCCCGGTCCCGTATCCCGGTCCCATATCCCGGTCCCGTATCCCGGTCCCGTATCTCGGTCCCGTATCCCGATCCCGTATTCCGGTCCCGTATCCCGGTCCCGTATCCCGGTCCCGTATCCCGGTCCCGTATCCCGGTCCCGTATCGTAGTGTCTTTCCCAGATCCTGTAAATTGCCACTTCAGGCATCGTCGTGTATCGGACTCAGTTACTGGTCAGACGACATAATACCGTCAGTCAGCTGACTGCGTCAGTCAGCTGACTGCGTCCAGTGTGTCATGAAGCGTGTTGGGACACCGCCCCTGGGGATGACACCGCCTTACAACATCGTGCAATGCCGTCCGGACTGACCGACCAATCACTGCGACGCTCTGGAAAGTTCTGACGTCATCACCGACTAGATAGCCGGCGGCCACCATGGCATCGTCAACTTCGTCCCACCAACCTTCACATTTGGCACACTCCGCACAGGTCCCGGCTTCTCTAAGTCGGGACTGGGTCCCCTCCGCCACGCTAAAGGTCTCGCAATTGTCCACCACGGACGCCAGGGATGGAGCGGGTGAAAGGGGCCCCCCGCCGGGGTCAGAGTTCGACGTTCAATTGAGGTCAGCGGGTCAGACTGGCTCCGGTGGGCACGCAAAGCAGCGGCGACGAGTAAAGTACGGAAGCTGTGATGTGTTGGTGGCACGGAAGCTGTGAAGCTGTGATGTGTTCAGCATCAGACTGAGGTCATGCTTTAGAGGAAAGGTAAGTGTCAAAAAAAGTTATTTTTAAAAATGACGTCATCAGTTTCTTACACTTAGGGAGCAATCACTCAGTCAGAAATGAAGATATTGTTTCGAAATTTGGTATGAGTATTGTCCATACTCAGTTCTCTCACATATATTCCGGTTTTCTAAAATCTTTGAAAATTTTGATTTTGTGGGATTTTTTTATTTATAAATTTTAGGAGTCAAAAACCCAAAATTTTGACAATCTGAGATTGCCAATTTAAAGAAAATATCTTTTTGTATCTTTGGTGAATTGCGTTTGCAATTTGCTTTAAAACTCTATTTTCTACGATTTTTCAAATATTTCTATTTTTTACCAACATGACGTCATCAAACCGTCATTATTTCCCAAATTTCTCAACCAATTTCAAATAAATTTTTACAGCCTACGTATAATTTCTGTAAATTCAGCTACCGAAAATTTCAGCAAGATGCAACGCATGTGTAAAAAGTTATTCAAGAAAAACCTCAGGGGGGGGGGGGGGGCTGTCAGGCCCCCCCTTAGGGCGAGGGTTAACCGGTTAACATTTCAACATTTCCACATTTTAACGGATCATTTAAGGGACTCAATGGATTAACGGATCAACAATGCTCTAATACATTATATTGAACTGGGTGAATCAATGAGCGTGTATGGTATATGGTGTGGTGCGTGTAACCAGGCACGTCGCCACGAAATTTTGAGTGGGGGGGGGGCGACCCATAAGTCCATATTTTCCAGTCAACAATCAACAGTATGGTACGCACTAGTGATGTCATTTTCAGAAAATTCCTGAAAATTGACCAAACCGATACCAATTTCATTGTAGCTATGTTGACCGAAAACCAAACCGATTTTTCCCAACCCGAAAATTATCGCTTTTTGACCGCCTATCAATATTGGTGTAAAAGGTTGGCAAGCGTTACTTTGCATATGCAGACGCATTGGGAACTATTTCAGACACTGAGGTAGAACTGACCTATAGGTCAGGTCAAGTGGACCCATCCCCAATAAAGTTAAAGCTAGACGGCAATGGGGGGTAAGACGGCCACCCGTCTTATCACCTGGCAATGGGAGGTATGACGGTACCAACTCTACC
The DNA here is from genome assembly GCA_036785665.1 of Chirona hameri. Taxonomy (NCBI): domain Eukaryota; kingdom Metazoa; phylum Arthropoda; class Thecostraca; order Balanomorpha; family Balanidae; genus Chirona; species Chirona hameri. The sequence goes on along the minus strand of JAXIVJ010009553.1, from coordinate 23,036 downwards.
TTATGTGTACCATATAAATATGTTATAAAACAATTATCATGTTGATGATGATGATGACCCCTCTATACACAAATATATACTATATATAGCTACGAAACGCAAAACGGTGTCCTACAATTATATCTCCATCCAGGATTTGTAATGTCCGTTTCTAACACCGTCACTCTACTGTCGAAAAACTCCAGTGACCAGTCATGACACACGTGCATTAGGGCGGGCCCTTTTCAACCCTTTGCGCACAACGGCTTAGCGCACACGAGTTTTAGGTGCCAAATTTCATGTTGGCTACGTTACAAGCTGAAAAAACACACTATTTTGAATTCTTCTGACCGATCATCGCGGCTGCGGGCTTTCGTGTTTTCCCAATTTTCCATGTTTAGCTCGCTCACAACCAAATCAGCTGTTGCCAGCCAGAACATTGTTATAAGACATATAGTTCGAACATTCTTGAAGATTTTAATGCCGATCCGAGCCCACTCCACCCACTCTAGCCCACTCCACCCACTCTAGCCCACTCCACCCACTCTAGACCACTCCATTCATCCGTGGCGCACACAAATTGTTGGAAAATAACCGTGGTTATAGATGGCGCTAAATGCTCCTCCATAGGTGGAGCTAGTGTAATCGCTATGGTGGTCCATTGACGAATCCAGAAATTCGGGAGGTTGTTCTTCCATGGTGGTATCTTTTGCAGTTCTCACTTAGATACACTGATCGCTGCATTTCAATGTCGAGTCGTGGCGAAAGAAATGCATTGGACGGCTTCAGCCTGGACGTCCTGGCGCTCACACCCCCCCCCCCCCTAACACTGCCAACACCAGCTCCAGCTGGTCAGTGAGGCACGACTGCGCTGTCAGCCGGAACCGATCCGGAAGTTCCTGTGCCCCAAGCTGAATGTCACGGCCAGCAGCTACATGGACCTGACGGACATGGAGCGGGCTGCGCAGACGACCGACCTCGAGCCCCCGTGCGGCAGGCGGCTGACCGATGGCCAGCTGGAGCGGTACCTGCTGGTGCCGCTGACGACTGGCATCCCATGCCACACGCAAGCGACCGAGCGCGCCGTGAAGCTCACGACCGAAGGAGTGGCAGTAGTGATCGGCGCGGGACGCCAAGATGGCTGTCGCTCAACAAGGTGGCCTTTCGGCGGCGGAGCCAGGGCCAGTGAAAGACAGCGGGAATGGGTGGGATGTCGTTTGAATTGTTAACACGTGACGCGGAACCGGGGACAATGAGAAATCAGTGTTATATAACATTCCATCTGTCATCTGTGCGACGGGACGTGCGGACTGTGGCGGACTGTGGTGTGGGTTGTTGTGGACACGTAAAGTCAGTTGGCACACAATCTTGAGGCAATACATTTCTTTCGCCACGACTCGACATTTAAATGCAGCGATCAGTGTATCTAAGTGAGAACTGCAAAAGATACCACCATGGAAGAACAACCTCCCGGATTTCTGGATTCGCCAATGGACCACCATAGCGATTACACTAGCGTCACCTATGGGGGGGGGAGCATTTAGCGCCATCTATAACCACGGTTATCTTCCAACAATTTGTGTGCGCCACGAATGAATGAAGTGGGCTAGAGTGGGTGGAGTGGGCTCGGATCGGTATTCAAATCTTCAAGAATGTTCGAACTATATGTCTTATAACAATTTTCTGGCTGGCAACAGCTGATTTGGCTGTGAGCGAGCTAAACATGGAAAATTGGGAAAACATTGGGGAAGCCCGCAGCCGCGATGAGCGGTCAGAGGAATTCAAAATAGTGTTTTTCTCGCTTGTAACGTAACCAGCATGAAATCTGGCACCTAAAACTCTTATGCGCTAAGGCGTTGTGTGCAAACGGTCGAAAAGGGCCCGCCCCTCGTGCATGGGTACGAGGGGAAATTTCACGCGCATCACGCAGCACTGAAACTATTTACATGTCCAAACTCAAATCGGCGTTAAAATTCGTCCTCCAAATTAATATCAATGCCTCCAGGTCGCAAGAGAAGGAAATCATTAAATACTTCACATAGGAGAAGCATTGCTTCGCCGATATTCTCCCCGGTTTCTAAGTGCGACATGACGAAGGTGATATTAGGTAGTCTACGGTTCGTAAAACTAAACAAATTATCAGAAGCTTGGTTTTCCATGAATCACTGCGAATGAAATCTGTATGTTTTCAGGTACCTAATCTGAGGCAAGAGACAAGGGCGGATCCAGAAAGGCAAAAAAGTTGCTTTGGGGAGCAAATCCCAAAAAGTCTCACACATGTATATTAAATTCACCGGATTTCGCCTCTTTATACATGAAGAGGTGATTTAAAACAAGCGTTTCTTAGTAAAAAAAAAATACTTTGATTTTCTTTTGAAATAGGAAACGTGTCAACTTGTTTGCCGATTTAAGTCGGTGTGGGGGGCTTGGCCGTTTTGCTCCCTCTTGGATCCGCCAGCGGCCAAAAACATTGGGGGCCGAGGGTAAACATTTGGGGGGGGGGGGGCGAGGGTACCATTGGGAGGGCCGAACTCAACATTGGGGGGGGGGGGGGGGGGGGGGGGGGGCGAGAGCCACCCCAAAGGTATATAAATAAATCGACACCTATGTCCTCAGTTGTAAACATGTTGTGTCACCCTTGACATGAATGCACTTCAGGTTGCCAATATGTTCTGTTACCATACAAAATTACACCTATATGGACACAATGTATCAGCCAAATTCTGGTCTGACGCAGGATTCTATATCAGATGCCAGTGGCGTACCGAGTATACGGTCATTCAGGGCATGACCTGGCCTTTGGACCCGATGCGCCCATGTAAAGCTGGCGCCCCTCCGATCAGTGACGGCGCCCCTCCGACTATTGACGGCGCCCTCCGGACAGTGACGGCGCCTCTCCCGCCAGTGACCACGCTCCTCCGGCGAGTGACGGCGCCCCCTTCGACTAGTGACTGCCCCTCTCCGGCCCGTGACGGCGCCCCTCCGGCCAGTCACGGCGCCCCTCCGTCTAGCGACGGCACCCCCTCCAGCCAGTGACGGCGCCCTCCGTCCGTCCGTAGGCGCCCCCCCCCCCCCTGCAAAATTTTCGCCAATATTTGGTGGCGCCCCTGTCGATCGGGTGGCGTCCCCTCAAGGCTGTATCAAGGACAAGGGCGGATCCAGCCGGCCTTTTTTTTTTTTGGGGGGGGGGGGGGGGGGGGGCAACCCGTTTTTTTTTAGCAGACCTTACCTACCCCCAATTTCGAATTTCTCCCGGATTTGGAGACACTTTATTTGCAACCACACGATTTCGATTTTTTCCTCTTTTTTTAGGTTTTCGATCTTTTGGGATATCGAAAAAGGAAAGATGTCAGCTTGCAGTTTGTATTGTTCCGACATTGCCTTACACTGACAAACCTATGTCAATTGTTAGCTGTACCCAGGGGCGTCGCCGATAATTTTTGAGTGGGGGGTCGGCTGAAATGACGAGAAAAAAATGTACCCCAATTTGTTATGCGTGTATTTAAGCCTTTGCAACATTTTTAATGTGGAATTGCATGTTATAGTAGGTACTTGTTATTAGCCGCCGCGAAGCGGCGCGAATTTTTTTTTGCTCGGGTTTGCCTGATAAAACCCAGAAACATATGCCATTTTTAGCTTCTTAGACTTGTAGAGGATAAGAAGCTAAAAATGTAATTCAATTCAATTCGAGCGTTACGACGAAACGAAGACGATGACGATGGCTTCGTTATGACGATGGCCACTGATGTGACGCCGCGAAGCGGCTGTGAAACATTTTAATTTTAGGTCGTGGAAAAACGCATTTTTAATATTGGAACCAGACCGTGAGTGAGCCAAGCCTCAGGTAACCCTTTTTCCTGGTTGCACATCTCGGTATGATGCAAAATGTTGAAATGAAGGTAGTGTTTCATATACATTAGCCTCGGATAGTAAATCACGATGGCCGGTGGCAGTCTGCGCTCACAGTACATATGATAATAATAACTGTAGTCTGTATACATACCTATGTACCGAACTGTAACAAACAACTGGTAACGGTGCAAATGGTTTCAAAGTAGCAAGAGGCAGACCGACATTTCCGCGCATAAATGGTCCCTGTGGATACTGGAGGAGCCTGGGGGAGATGGCTTGGGAGATAGTCCTGGCCTGGTCCCCACTATTAGCTCTTCGGGCCAACAAGTTGGGCACCGCTGGAACAGCTTCCGGTTGCCGAAGTCCGCGTCTTTGCGTTCGCGTCACCTTTTTCGGAACTAGGCAGACAAGCTAAACATGTAGCCCGCTTTAAAGATATATATTTTATGAAGAGAGTTGGCCCTGGGGGCCAGCAATTACCGCCAAGGAGAGCCTCTGCAAGATACTTAATGGAATTAATATGGCAAATTTGTATATGCAATTGCGAAACTTGTGTCATGCCGCGAAGCGGCGCGAAATTTTTCAGTTTTTGACTGTGGCTAGCTGATTTTGACTGCTGCAATTTGGGGATGCCCAGTAACCGTTCTAAAAACGCAAATATAGCATGCATTAGATTTCACGTCTTGGGTGGGGGTGGGGGGGGGGGGGGGGGGCAAAACATAGTTTGGCCCCCTTAAACAGGCTGGGGGGGGGTGCATGGCCCGTTCGCCCCCCCTGGATCCGCCCTTGATCAAGGATGTATCCAATTTGTGTCGTCCCAAAAATTCTGCCCCCGCATCGTTTTGAGCGATGACAAAAATATTTTGCAAATAATATAGATTCTTAGCCTAAATACCTTAAAGGGAATGTTTCACCTTTGTATTGGTTTTGAACTGAGATAGCCATTATCTTTGGCCGTTATTGAAATGTTGAAAATACTAAGGTCATTTTCCCCAAATCTTACCTGTTTTTAAGCATTCAATTTATAGTTTGCAAAATGGGGTATAGGCTAGTGCCGCCGTTGATTGGCTGACAGCGATTTTCCAGCCAATCCCTTTTCCAGCCAATCCCACTTTCTCAGCCAATCAGCGGCGGTCTATAGCTCAATAATGACGTCATCATCCCAAATTTAAAAACTTAATTTGTATAAAGTAAAGTGACTTTCGAGAGAAAATTATCACCATCTTTTTCAGCAGCACTTGCTTCATATTTTTTACTACAACCAGCGTATATTTGACAACTTTCAGAAAGGTGAAACATTCCCTTTAACCCGCGAGTCACTGCCCCCCCCCCCCCCCCCCTTAGGAATATTAAGAATATCCCAACAACTAATGCAGATATCGACGGCAAATTTTCAGTACCTTTCTGGGCATAATTTTAACAGCTTTTGAGCAAAAAAAAAGCAATTTCGTCAGAAGTTTTCGAGATATAGTGAATTTAGTGACGTCACTAAACACGATTTTGACACAAAAATCAGCTAAACCTTGCCAGGCCGTACAAATGCCGCATTTAAAGGAAAATGCAATCTAAAAACGCTAAAAGGTAGAAAATCGCAAGGGCTACAAACCAGCTATCTAGAAATTTCGGAAATTTTGGTTTTTGACTCCAAACATTTCTATTTTTTGTTGTTGAAAAATGCCCACAAAATCAATTTTTTCAAAGATATTAAAAAAACGGAATATATGTCAGATAACTACATATGAGCAACTAACATATCAAATTTCAAAATGATATCTTTTTTGACTGGCATGGCATATAAAGTATGAGTAAATTATGACGTCATTTTTTGAAATTGCGTTTTTGGCTTGTATTGACCAGATACAGACAAATAAATGCCAGCACTGTATTTTGTACATACAACTGATATAGAGACATGCTTTTGTCATTTCGATTTATCAATTTCAAATTTTGACCTTCAGTGACCTGAACTTGACCTGAACTTGACACTAATTTCACGTAAATGAAGTCAGGTTGTAAAATGACTATCACTATCGAATCATAGGCGTAAAAGCATCCACAAACCATGTGCTGCATGACTTTCGTATATATTTTGTGTGTAGTGACCATTTGTGACCTGACCTTGACCTTGATCTTTTTCAACAATCTCACTTTAGCTCATGTGAGATATGTATCATACCTTTGACAACACTTTGGGTGATTATAGGCGCAATCGAAGGCCATGGATGGCAAGTATTGTACATAAACTCAAATGCCTCGATTTTGACGTTTGACTGGACTGTGACCTGACATGTGACCTTAATTTGACATTTTTAAGTATGCGTTAGGTTCATCTCATTGAGCGCTTTCGAATGCAGCATTGCGCGTCTCGCTGTAATCATTGGTTCGGAAGATACCAGGGGGCTAACCCCCCCCCCCCCCCCCCCAGTGAATCGTGTTACAGAATATACCCCAGTGACTGCCGGGTTAAGGTTTGGATCGCGGTTGTATAGCGTGGGGGGGGGGGGGGGGGGGGGGGGCAGCCCCCCACTTTCTTAGAGTGTGGGGGGCTGCTGCCCCCCCCCCGTGGCGACGCCCCTGCATGTAGCACACCTTTGCCCGTGGTTTGTAATGTTTGGTTATGTTTGCTGTCCGGAAATACCACTTTGCGCTTTCTTCGTTAGATTAATCGAATAGGTATACTCCGTGGGCCAGAATAAAGGCCGCTCACATCTAGTGAACGTCAAACGTGTTTGTCTGAAAAACAGCTGTGTTTACATGCACGTACGTACATTGTACAATGTATTGAACAGTTTTAGAAGCCCACTTGCTTCTTGCACTTAACATTGGCGTACACAGGGGGGGGGGGCAAACGGGCAATTGCCCCCCCCCCCCCGAAGGTATGTACGTGCCCCCTTTGGTCGAAAAAAAGATTTCTTTTTCTTTTTCAGAGAAAATTGTGAAAACATGCCTCTTAAAAAATATAGTGGGCCAAATCCGGTGAGTTTTTTTTGTGGGGTACTTTATGCCCCCCTTAGCAAAAACTGTCCCCTCCTGGAGTGCATCCTGGGTACGCTACTGGCACTTAATGAGCAAAATATTCGTGTATTTCACAAGCAGGCGATTACAACTAATTGACACTGGCCACTATGGTTGTCATCACACTCCTTACACACGCTCTTAGACATAAAGTAGGAATAACTTGTATGGACAGTCGGCCCGTGCAGCTCAGTGGGTACAACGCTGGACTACAGATCGGGCCCACCCTGGCAATGTGGGTTCGAGCCGCTACGGCGCTCGCTATTTGCCCCCGGCGGAGATGCCGGTGGTGACGGGCGTGTTCAAGGTCAGCTGTAGCTAACGAGCCGGACGGACGGACGGACAGTCCTCAGTCGTTAGGGGGCATTCAACTTTCGCAACTAAGTTCTGCCGATGACTTGGAATTGCTCGCGTAATATAGCAAAACATGCCACATACATAGTCTTGAGCAGGGGTGAGCTAAACAATGACACTGTGTCACAAGCCGTTAACAGCTCATGATAAGTCAAATTAATCAGATATAAACGAAGGTTATTATTGACTTCTTGTGAAGTCAATAAGGTCATCATATATGAAGTCATCATATATGAAGGTTATCATTAGGTAATTATAATTATAGGTAACTCAATGCAGGATATAATGGGAATGGGGCGAACATGACACGCCACCCTCTAACAAGATACAACATTTTCGAACACACCCATGCACAAAACACAATATTATACAGATATGGGTATCGTTACTGACAGCTTCGACAATTGTTTGACCCCCAGTCTTGAGTCCCTAGTGACATTGCGCGACATTCACCACATCGGTATGTACTGTTCGCCTGCGTTTACGCCACGTTTTCGTCACTGCCGCTGCCGCTGCGGCTGCCGCTGTCGCTGCTGATGCCGCTGCTGTACGTGTGGTCCAGCGCCTCCCTGAGGATGGTGACCAGCCTGAACACGTCGCGGAAGGAGTTGTAGAGTGGCACGGGCGCCATACGCATGATGCTCGGAACGCCGACGTCGCCGCAGCGTAGGTCACACTGCAAACAGGGCGGCAAACAGGGCGGTTAGGGTGGGGCCCGTCTGCCACCTCGCTACAGCAGGACAGCTAGCGACATCTATATGGTTAGGGTGACCACCTCGCTACAGCAGGACAGCTAGCGACATCTATATGGTTAGGGTGGGGCCCGTCTGCCACCTCGCTACAGCATTATTTGTATTTGTATTTGACGTTGGACCCCATCCACGCCGAAGCGGGCTATTCCGGAGCCACATACAAGCATGGACAACACGAATGATACACTCATCCTAATATAAAATGAAGACAGTTTCACTACAGCACATACTCCCATACAGCACATACTTCAATACTCTCACATACACATTACATCACATACACTGCAATGCTCTCACACGCACATTACGTTATATACATCAGGCTACTCTGGTTGAGGCATGTTCTGTATCGCTCTTTTGAATGCGGGCATGGCTGAGTGACGTGTCGCTAAAGGCAGCTCATTGTAATTTTGCACAACATGATATAGAAATCGGCGCTTGCCAGCCTCTGTCCTCACGCGTGGAAGGGCCAGGTCAGAGTTCTGTCGCGTAGAGCGGGAGCGGAGATCAGAATTGACATGAAGCTGGGAAGCAAGAGCCTGTGGTTCCCCGGTGTTTCGAATTTTGTGTAGTAGATTTAGGGAGTGCTGTCTGTATAGCTGCTGGGCAGTGGGCCAGCCAAGCTCAGCTCGCACGTCAGAGATGTGATCAAATTTACGTTTGCCAGATATGACACGAAGGGCAAAATTTAGAATTTTTTCAAGGCGTTGTATGTTCCTCTGCGAGCCATTGCCAAATACTGCTAAACAGTACCGAACGTGTGAAACGACCAAGGCATTTACAAGAAGTGGCAACAGCTCGCGGGGGATGCTGTGCCGCACGTGCGATAGCCCAATGAGGATACCACTACATTTGTTTACCAGGGAAGACACGTGTGAGTCCCATGTGAAGTGCTTATCAAACAGAACACCTAAATTTGACGTATGGGCTCTCTTGTACTATGTCTTCGCGGAACTGAACAGCAACAGGGTAAAGGTCGCGACAATTTTGGCGGGATCCGAACGCTATTAATTTCGGTCTTGCTTGTATTTACTTTGAGACCATGAGAGTGAAACCAGGTATCAAGTGCACTCAGGGTGTCCTCCAATTTACTGACCAGATCATTGAGTTGGTGTTTTTTGCCGGATAACAAAATTTGAGTGTCATCAGCGTACTGGACCACATGAGCATCCCCCGCGAACAGGCACATATCGTTAGCGAATATTTGAAAAGTAAAGGCCCAAGAGACGAGCCTTGAAAAACTCCGATAGAGTTGGGGAGAGGCCTGGAGAAATGAAGGTTCCCACTCCCATCAGCCGTACAGACAGACTGAGTGTGACCGCAGAGGTATGATGTAAACCAGGTGGGTTCGATGTTATATGTACGTAGTTTTGAGAGGAGCATAGAATGGTCGATGACATCGAAGCACTTGTATAAATCGAGGAGACAGAGAAGGGTGAGTTCCTGGTGGTCAATAGCCGAGAGGATGTGATCAGAAACAGTCAGAAGGGCGGTCTCAAGTAGAGAGCAGGGAGAGGAACCCGTGCTGGGATGAGGAGAACAGGTGGTTATCCGACATGTATGAGTAAAGCTGACGTTGCACAATACGCTCAATGAGCTTTGGGAAGGCAGAAACAATGGAGATAGGGCGAAAATTGGAAGCTTCGGACTGGCTGCCGGCTTTGTGTATTGGATGAATAATGGAATGTTTCCAGGGCGCTGGGTATTCGCCGGAAGATAGGCTAGTATTGATGATATGTAGTAAAACGGAGCCGATAGCAGCAAAGCAAAGCTTTATTACCTGAATAGAGATGCCGTCAGCACCACAGGCCCCTGAATTTTTCATTGAGTTGAGGAAGGACCGGAGAGCGGACAGAGAGATAGGCTGTAGTTTGAAGGCACATGTGCCGACACGAGGTAGACGGACAGGGAGAGAGGGGGGCTCACCCCTGGCCCGGACCTCACTCGCAACCCGGGGACCAACGCCCACAAAGTACTGGTTTAGCTCGTCAGGGGTGGCCTCTGGCACGATGCGGTCGGCAGACTTCTTGCCCGCGATGATTTGACGTACATTCCGAAATATGGTGGCAGGACCCAGCTCACGCACTCTCCTGGCGATGTCCTGCCTTGTGTCGTGGCGAATGGCAGAACGGACCTGTTTGTTAAGCGCAATGAACTCAGGGGTCCTACCACTATGGACAAGAAGTTTGCGACGCTGTGCCATCAGGTAGCGAGTGGTGTCAGATACAGGGGAAGCGGAAGGGTTACGAATTTTGATACGTTTTAGAGGTGCGTGATGGTCGAGGATGGGGAGGAGACAATTTATGAATGCAGACCACTGGTCTGACACTTCCACGCGTGAGAACACTCCACTCCAGTCAGTGGCTCTGAGAGCAGCGTGAAAAGCCGATATATTAATGCGATGTAGGCGCCTAGATGATACGAAAATCGGCTTACGGCGAGGCTTGGGGATGGACAATTTAGCTTGGATGATACAGTGATCACTATAGGGACATGGGCAGACAGATACGTCACTCAAAAAGTTTCCCGTATTGGACACAAACACATCAAGTAGAGATCCAGACTCGTATGTGGGACTAGTCACGTGCTGGTGCAGGGCCAGGCTGTCTAGGAACTGATTAAATCTCGATTTACATATATCGTTGTCGGACGCTAGAAGGTTGCAGTTAAGGTCGCCAGTTATTACAATATTGTCAGTGGACGAAAGAAAACGCGTTGCACTTGAGTTTCAAGAAAATCGAGGTCGGCTGATATGGCGGGTACGGTGTGTCGAGGTCTATATACGCAACCTAGGTTAAAACGACGACCGTGCGAGTTACTGACTTGTAACCAAAACGTTTCTATTTTGCCGTCGTTTTTGGCACCTACAACTGATTTAAGTGGTTTTACTTCCAAATTGTTTTTTATCAGTACAGCTATTCCCCCGTAACCACTACCGTCTGGACGGTCGGCACGGTGCAGAGAAAACCCCGGGAACGTGACGAAGCGTGAGCAAGTTTCGGGGCGAAGCCATGTTTCTGTGAGCACAGCAATATCACAATTTAATAATTATAAATCATGACGGAGGTCTAAAATCTTAGGTTTTAGGCTTAAAATGTTCAACGCCATGATGGATAAGGCCCCGCGTCCAATCGTATCAGAGCCATGAGGTGGGCGTGTCACTCCAGTTGCGTTGTGCGCCTGTGCAACCGGATGCTGGCCGCGCTGACCAGAGGTGCTGTGGCGGCCTCCCCTTGCAAGGTGTGCCGATCTTGTTGTCGGTCGGTTGCGGCGAGCGCCGGCCCCGGCCGCTCGCTGGTAGTCGCGTCGGGTGGGTCGGCGGCCACCGCCGCCGCTCGGTCTGACGGAGTAGCGGGCGTCGGCGGCTCGTCTCTGACTTGCGTCTCTGTCTGTATCGTGGTGACGGGCGGTTGTTGGCACACTACACGACAGGGCCCATTGGGGTCCCCAGTGCCGAGAGCAGTCGGCTGTTCGCTGCTCCCTCTCTCTCTCGCTCGGCGGGCCCGCCACCCGCCCCGGGCTCCCCGCCGCGCCGGCCGCCGAGAACGTGCCCCGGTGACCGTTTGGCCGCCTGGCATTTGTTGACTTTAGCCGTGCGGCACTGCGGCGGCTCTCCCCTGGGCAAGGGGGGTTGCCATGGCGATGGCCAGGGCTGGTGGCGTTCGTCCGCTCTGTTGCGTTGGTATGAGTTGGAAAAAGTAGTTCTAGAACATTGAAGCAGGACTCTTGAAGAAATGCAATATTTCGAGCACGTAATATCACTGCCGCACCATAGAGAAAAAAGACACTTATTTGAAACAAATCTTGAAGCGTTCACACACTTTCTGACACAGACCGAGATTTCTGTCTTCCGGCTTGGTTGTTCACGCAGGTTTCAAATCACAAATCTTCTGAGGTAGATAATAGATCGAAAACACAACTCACAGTTTATATGATGTAGCACGCAGATGAACTAGAAGATAAGAGCACGTAGACACTAAATTTCACGAAGCAGGGTGTCGAATTCCCCGATTAATCAGAAGACAGTGCGGAGCGGCCGGGGGTCGCCCGTCTAGCGCGCCGACCCGGCCGTAGCAGGACAGCTAGCGACGCTAGCGACGTCTATAACGTCTATAACAGCAATCCACGGAGTACCAACAATGTTATAGATGTCGACAGAGTATTGTCAAGCTGGATCAAGATTCAGCGCATTAGGAAAAATAGCAATGCCACGTCCTTTATACGCATATGCTTGGATCGTTCTCCTCAGTCCTTATGAAATATTATCAATCTGACCTGTCAAGCTGTCTACCAACCCATCAACCTGTCTCCTCGTGACTCGTCCTCAAAATCAGCCTCCTCAGCCTCAGCCCCCGCCTCCTCCATCACCTCACCCCGCCTCCTCCCTGACCCCACCCCGCCTCATCAGCCCTCGTACCTCCTTCACCCCACCCCGCCTCCTCGGCCCCCGTACCTCTCTTACCCCACTCCGCCTCCTCAGCCCCCGTACCTCCATAACCCCACCCCGCCTCCTCGGCCCCCGTACCTCCATCACCCCACCCCGCCTCCTCAGCCCCCGTACCTCCCTCACCTCACCCCTCCTCAGCCCCCGTACCTCCCTCACCCCACCCCGCCTCCTCAGCCCCCGTACCTCCCTCACCCCACCCCGCCTCCTCAGCCCCGTACCTCTCTCACCCCACCCGCCTCCTCAGCCCCCGTACCTCCCTCACCCCACCCCGCCCCCTCAGCCCCTGTACCTCCATCACCCCACCCCGCCTCCTCAGTACCTCCATCACCCCACCCCGCCTCCTCAGCCCCCGTACTTCCCTCACCTCACCCCATCTCACCTCCTCAGCCCCCGCACCTCCATCACTCCACCCCGTCTCCTCAGCCCCCGTACCTCCCTCACCCCATCCCGCCTCCTCAGCCCCCGTACATCCATCACCTCACCCCGCCTCCTCAGCCCCCGCACCTCCCTCATCCCACCCCGCCTCCTCAGCCCCCGTACATCCATCACCTCACCCCGCCTCCTCAGCCCCGTACCTCCCTCACCCCACCCTCCTCATCCCCCGTACCTCCCTCACCCCACCCCGCCTCCTCAGCCCCCGTACATCCATCACTTCACCCCGCCTCCTCAGCCCCCGCACCTCGCTCACCTCACCCCACCCCGCCTCCTCAGCCCCCGTACCTCCCTCACCTTACCCCACCCCGCCTCCTCAGCCTCGTACATCCATCACCTCACCCCGCCTCCTCATCCCCCGTACCTCCCTCACCCCACCCCTCCTCAGCCCCCGTACCTCCCTCACCCCACCCCTCCTCAGCCCCCGTACCTCCATCACCTCACCCCGCCTCCTCAGCCCCCGTACCTCCCTCACCCCACCCCGCCTCCTCAGCCCCCGTACCTCGCATCACCTCACCTCGCTTCCTCAGCCCCCGTACCTCCCTCATCCCACCCCTCCTCAGCCCCCGTACCTCCATCACTTCACCCCCACCTCCTCAGCCCTCGTACCTCCCTCATCCCACCCCGCCTGCTCAGCCCCCGTACCTCCATCACCCCACCCCGCCTCCTCAGCCCCCGTACCTCCATCACCCCACCCCACCTCCTCAGCCCCCGTACCTCCATCACCTCACCCCGCCTCCTCAGCCCCATACCTCCCTCACCTCACCCCACCCCGCCTCGTCAGCCCCGCCCGCGTACCTCGACCCCGCGCCTCCTCAGCTCGGAGTGGATGCCGTGCACGTCGGGGAACCGGAATGAGAGTTGGCAGCCCCGCTGCGCCGGGTCGCTGGGCGTGATCTGGGTGGCCTCGGAGAGGCGCCGCGCCACCAGCAGCTCCAGGTAGCCGGTCAGCAGGTACTGCTTCTCAATCAGCTGGTCCATCGTCACCTGGTCAAATGTCTGAAGACACACCGTCACCCGGTCAAATAGCTGATAATAGAGTGGGACTGGCCAAATATCTGTCCTATGAACCAGCACATATTCACCAGTCACAAATAAAGAAACAAATGTGGCAATGATTAAGTAAACTGGGACAAAATGAGAACTTCCCGGTATAAAGCAGTGCCTTGGGAGGTGGGAAAACAACCGTCATGGTTAAGTTTAAAACTTTGCATAGAAACTGTGAGCGCCAGCGTTGCGTACTTGGTCACAGCGTTCACTGAATGTGTTCACTGAATGTGTTCACTGAATGTGTTCACTGAATTCGAATGTGTTCACTGAATGTGTTCACTGAATGTGTTCACTGTTCACAGCGTTCACTGAATGTGTTCACTGAATGTGTTCACTGAATGTGTTCACTGAATGTGTTCACTGAATGTGTTCACTGAATGTGTTCACTGTTCACAGCGTTCACTGAATGTGTTCACTGAATGTGTTCACTGAATGTGTTCACTGAATGTGTTCACTGTTCACAGCGTTCACTGAATGTGTTCACTGAATGTGTTCACTGAATGTGTTCACTGAATTCGAATGTGTTCACTGAATGTGTTCACTGAATGTGTTCACTGAATGTGTTCACTGTTCACAGCGTTCACTGAATGTGTTCACTGAATGTGTTCACTGAATGTGTTCACTGAATGTGTTCACTGAATGTGTTCACTGAATGTGTTCACTGTTCACAGCGTTCACTGAATGTGTTCACTGAATGTGTTCACTGAATGTGTTCACTGAATGTGTTCACTGTTCACAGCGTTCACTGAATGTGTTCACTGAATGTGTTCACTGAATGTGTTCACTGAATGTGTTCACTGAATGTGTTCACTGTTCACAGCGTTCACTGAATGTGCAGCTGGAGCTTGTCATTGGCTTTATGTATACTCACGTCCATGCTAGCCCTGTTCATGGCCACCAGCATCTGCGGCGGGTTGCAGAGCTTGAGGCTGTTGACGCCGACCGAGGCGTCCATGGTGTCCCGCATGTGGAACCTGCCGAGCGAGTTCTCAGAGTCAGACACCGTCAGAGTCAGACACCGTCAGATACAGACACCGTCAGATACAGACACCGTCAGATACAGACACCGTCAGATACAGACACCGTCAGATACAGACACCGTCAGATACAGACACCGTCAGAGTCAGACACCGTCAGAGTCAGACACCGTCAGAGTCAGACACCGTCAGACACAGACACCGTCAGATACAGACACCGTCAGATACAGACACCGTCAGATACAGACACCGTCAGAGTTAGACACCGTCAGATACAGACACCGTCAAATACAGACACCGTCAGATACAGACACCGTCAGAGTCAGACACCGTCAGATACAGACACCGTCAGAACTGGCAGGCACCTTTCGATACCGTCAGCTGGGCGGGCGTCAGCTGTCGTCGGATACCTTCAAACACCCATAGATGCCGACGCCGGCGGGTTCGCAGTGTTTTCACTGTTCCCATTCCACCGATGGTCATTCCCCATGTGTGCCTGGATTATTTCGGCTGTACAGCTGCTCACCAGTACTTTAAAGTCATACCCGACCATATGCCCGTATGTGTATGTCGCCAGCGTCGCTAGTGTGTATGTGTCGTAATGCCACCGGTGTGAAGCTGGGGACCCACAGCTGGTCTCTGGTCTGTTGCCCCACCATCCCAGTACCTACCTAGTCTCTGGTTTGTTGCCCCACCAGCCCGGTACCCATCTGGTCTCTGGTCTGTTGCCCCACCAGTCCAGTACCTACCTAGTCTCTGGTTTGTTGCCCCACCAACCCGGTACCTGGTCTCGGGTTTGTTGCCCTACCAGCCCCGGTACCCATCTGGTCTCTAGTTTGTTGCCCCACGAGCCCGGTACCCACCTGGTCTCGGGCTTGTTGCCCCACCATCCCTGCAGGAGCGGCAGGTGGGAGAGGATGTGCCTGTTGTTGACGAAGGCGCCGGCGATGCAGCCTGGACCGGAGTTGAGGTACTGCGGCACAGACATGGGAGCCAGGTCAGAAGAGGCGGCAATAGCTGACAGACAGTTGATCAGAGTGAGTCGGATACAGCGTCGGACAGAAGCATCACTATGGACAACTGGTGTGACTCACGTTCGAAGCTGCACTGCCTCTTATCACCGCCCACCGCGTGCTTTTCTTGTGCGGAGCAGGCGTGATCAACTCACAGAGTAGGGCGATTTGTTTTATATACAAAACAAACTAGTTGAAATTCACTTCCTTGCGCATTACAAACGGATTTAAAACCAATTTTCCTTCGTAAAAGTGGCTTAAGAGTTTGCTAGAAATCTTAGTCAGGAAATCTGTCAAATTCCGGTCGATTTGATCAGTTTCTTTCAGGAGGGCTATCGGGCATTGTCCTGACAGCCCTCTTGGATTTCCCCTTGTCCGTTGCTCACCTTGTAAGTACACCAGCAGGCGAAGTCCACGTTCCACTTGTGCAGCTCCAGTTTCACGTTTCCGACCGCGTGTGCCAGGTCGAAGCCGACGACGCAGCCGGCCTCGTGACCGGCCTTAGTGATGGCCTCCATGTCAAATTTCTGACCTGGGATGGGACAACATGGGACTGACCAGGTCAAACTAACCATTCAAAGACGGGCGGAAACAAGACATTTGTCAAACAAACGTTTCAAATGTGGATGAGAGCAAGAAATCCATTTGCTTTTATCGCGGTACATTTCCGTTTGCAATCCATCATTTATGAACACATTCATAAACATGTTCTGTACGCTGCTTTGTTAAAGGGAAATATACACCTTTTTCCACACAACAAAATGGAGTTATTACTTGAAATCGATAGACGAGACAAAAATATATGATAAATTTATCACATTTTGCATATAACCTTTCCTACCGAGAGATATTTCAAGTCAAAGTTGATAGCAATCCACGCTTATAACGATCAGTACTTGCAAGTACTTGGTAACGAATTTCGAATTTCGGGCTTGTCTCGTAATTGAAACAAATAAAATTGTATGTAAAATATGTTTTGCACTCTGTCTATTGTGATTATGTGCCCTAATATCCTTAACAATCAACAAACATTAAACACTAAGGTAACCAGTTAACTTGGGCACGCTACAACGGCCTAGTTAGTGGTTGCGACCCTCAATTTGTGAAAATTGGTTTGTTGGAAAATTGGAAAATTGGAAAATTGGAGAGAAAAAAAATTGGAAAATTTGTGAAAATTTCATTTGTTTTCAACATTAGGCGTTTGTATAGTTCTGTCTCTCGCTGTATACAACACTATGCTTTAGCTTATAATGAAAAATAATCATTTAGAAAGACACAAAAGCAACAAACAATGGATACAAAAATTGCAATGAAATCGGAAGTTCACTTAGGCACGCAACGGCGACCTATTTAGTGTCGGCGATTTGTTTCAGGGACCAATCACAGACGTTATCCAAAGAAAGAAAAGCGACAAAGATACAAAATGGCATTCTATTTAAAATGGCGATCTCGGATTTTAAAAATTTGGGGTTTTTGACCCCTAAAATTAAACAAAACTGATTTTTTTTTGGGGGAAAAATCCCCACAAAATCAAAATTTTAAGGATATTAAAAAAACTGAATATATGTGCGAGAACCGAGTATGGACAATACCCATACCAAATTTCAAAGCAATATCTTCATTTTTGACTTAGTGATGGCTCCCAAGTGTAAGAAACTGATGACGTTATTTAACAAAACAAAAAATGACTTTTTTGACAAGATACGAACAAATAATTACCTTTCCTGTATTTCTGAGCCAAAACTGGTCTATTAACATGCCTTTTTATTTACATTTATCAGTTTCTAATTTTGAGGTTTTCTGAAGAGCAAAATCGCTGTTCTGGACGTGGTAAATCAGAGGTCATTCACTTGACCTGGAAGGTCACCCGTTGACCTGGAACCTAAAAATCGCATACTGTTAGATTCCTCTCATGACAGGCAACATGCTGGTTCTCACCGCATTGCTCTAAGTTGCTTGGTTTGGAATTTAACAGGGTGGCCTGTCAGCCCCCCCCCCCCCCCGTAGGGCGAAGGTGAGAAAAAAAACTCCCGAAGGGCGAGGGTTAAATTAACAATTACGTACATTAAATTCTTCCAGTATTTTTAACCTAAAAATTAAGCCAGTAAAATAATTTGCACTGTTATATGCACCTACTTTGATGATTTTGCAACGTTTCCGTTCGTACCCCTAGTTCATAAATATATTCACCGATGAAATGTCCAGTGCTGTTTATAAACAAAAATGCAAGCTTCAACACAGTGCCCATTCCTATTTCATTCGTTTTTAAGCGTGCCGGTCTTCAACTTCACCACTACAAATAAACGATGTCAATGCAGCCTGCAAAGCCGTGCAAGCCTGATACAGTCCAGGGTTGCAGGGACGTGTCTGCGTCTCGTCAACGGACCGGAGGCCGCGTCTGTTCAAGGTTGTGAGTGGTAAACTGGGCAGAGTGGCGGGCTGCTACTCCACACGCCAGACCCCGAAGGACTGCCGGCCCGAGGCGCGCGTGCGTGTGTCCGCGCGCGTGCGTGTGTCCGCGCGCGTGCGTGCGTGTGTCCGCGCGCGTGCGTGCGTGTCCGTGCCCGTCCATGCCCGTCCGTGTCCGTGCGTGTCCGTGCGTGTCCGTTTAGGGTTGTATGGTTGTATGGTTGTATGGTTGTATGGTTGTATGGTTGTATGGTTGTATGGTTGTATGGTTGTATGGTTGTATGGTTGTATGGTTGTATGGTTGTATGGTTGTATGGTTGTATGGTTGTATGGTTGTATGGTTGTATGGTTGTATGGTTGTATGGTTGTATGGTTGTATGGTTGTAGTGTTGTATGGTTGTATGGTTGTATGGTTGTAGGGTTGTATGGTTGTATGGTTGTAGGGTTGTATGGTTGTAGGGTTGTAGGGTTGTATGGTTGTAGGGTTGTATGGTTGTATGGTTGTATGGTTGTATGGTTGTATGGTTGTATGGTTGTATGGTTGTATGGTTGTATGGTTGTATGGTTGTATGGTTGTATGGTTGTATGGTTGTATGGTTGTATGGTTGTATGGTTGTATGGTTGTATGGTTGTATGGTTGTATGGTTGTATGGTTGTAGGGTTGTAGGGTTGTATGGTTGTATGGTTGTATGGTTGTATGGTTGTATGGTTGTATGGTTGTATGGTTGTAGGGTTGTATGGTTGTATATATTTGACATTTGATGAGCTCTGGAGCTTTAACTATTGACCTGAGATCAAATTCGACGACACTTTAGCGATTGCATTTTTAAAGAGATTTCCATTGCTTTTTTCCGCTTCTTCCTAACTATCATAGTTCCTGTGATATCTGGGGGTTTCTGGAGCGAAGTCCTAAAACTTTAAAATCTGACTTTTTATGACCTCTGGTGACCTCAATATTGACTTGAGGAAAACATATCCGAAAACTTTCGAATGTGCTTTTCAAGAGCTTTTGAACGTTTTTGTTTTGTGTGTCTTTCTAGCCGTTATTTTTCGAGTTAGAGGGTGGGGCCCCAAGACAATCGAATCCATTGTCCTGACGATGGACCTCCATTGAAAATGCACTAGCACCCCGCTCCCGCCCCCGGGGAATCTATTGTCCTGATTTCCCGCGCCGTGCCGGGAGGGGCGTTTAGGCGCCCCCCAAAGGTTTTTCAAGGATAGCGAAAAAACGGCGGCGCGCAGCGCCGCCGTATTTGGCACAGCTGTTAAGGCATTGATTGCCCACATATTGTACATTTTTTACCACGGGTCATCTCAGGTCAGCTCACCAGGCCAGGTCATGTGACCCCACCTCCAAAAAAGTGTGCGGTCGTACCACAGCCACAGTTTTTGGCCGATCGATTTCGTACTTACAGGATTTCATAAGAGTAATAGTAGATATATAGTAAGAGTAATAGTAATAGTATTTTGTTTATCTCGGATTTTTGATTTTTTCGGATTTTTTTTTCTCGTCGGATTTATTTTAAATGTTTTTTTTTTTTGTTATTGGCAACCAAGAGCTGAAACGCAACTGCTAATTCAAAACAAAAATGTAAATGTACATACATACTGACGTAATGAATATGATGATTACGTGAATAATACATCTGAAGTGATTTTGACGATCAGTATTTCTAAGGACATGATCGCTCAGTAAATTTTCACAGGAATGACAGTAATGATTCTTGCTGGCATTTTGACTCCCGAATACTTCATGGGAAAGAGCATTTTGTCCCCGACCTTATCCATAAGGACAGAACACTTTACCACCCCTGCCGCGATGTTACAACTCTCGGAGTAGAGTTTGTTTGTACTTAGCTGCTATGTTTATGTCGCAAAGGTTTGGAGCTGGCGTGCAGGAAGGGACGTCGAGATGTTTAGTATTGCCGTGCCCAGGCCGCAAGCTATCGTATTTTACTATGCTCAGGATGACGTTTTTTCGATTATCACATTCCGCCAGCGATTGTTTGTGTAGGTATTTGGACATTAATTTGTAACTTAAGCAATTACTTGTATTCTGATAGAAAGTGGTTTAAGATCGAAGGAATCTTTCAGACTAAAAAATATGTGCATATTTGCAAAGTTTCCTACCAGTCCCGAAAAGCAGGCGTTGTCCAGTGCTGAATTCGGATATGTACCTATTAAGACAGAGACAATATAGAAACTTGTGTTTTCCGGCTCACAGTATCACTCCAATTCTCTGTAACATATGCCAGTATATATGGCCATGCTGTTGGTGACTCCACTACACTCCGGACCATGTGCAAAACAAAACATCCATAAATTGTAAACAAACCGACAACTCGTGGGCTTTCCTCGCAGGATATTCCCTACGCAGGATATTCCCTGCGCAGGATATTCCCTGCGCAGGAATCTGATGCTCCTGTTGGCACATGTGAGCCCTGTACTCACCAGCCATGTAGCCCACGCCACGGAGCCCCACACTCACCAGTCATGTAGTGGACGCCTCCGATCATGATGACGGCGATGCTGGAGCCGTGCTCGCGGATCGTCTGCAGCACGTCCTCCGGCCTAAAGACGTCCTCCCCTGGCCGTCTGCGCAGCATCATCACCGAGTTGGTTGGGTCGTACCCGTGACGACGGACCTGGGGTGTGGGGAGGGGGGGGAGGGAGACGGTGTGTGGTGAGGAGTCATCCTCATGTGGGGTGGAGGACGGTGTGGAGGACGGTGTGCGGAGTCCTCAATGAGGAAAGCGTAGCGGGACCTATTCCAGTCGAAGTAATGCTTACGCACCGGTACAATGTTATCCTAGTTTATTGAATGAACAAGTGACGAGGCTATGTCCGTTATAATCACATTATATATGGCGTAAATGTGCACTATACATGCTTAGGATGTATGTTACCAAATTGGAATGAATGCATTCCTGCTTTCTAAATACCAAGTGTCAGTTAACTGAAGGGCCGCTGGTTCGAGCCTCACGCGAGCTGCGCTATTTGACATACCTGCGACCCGACGGCGTACTTGTCGCTGGGAAAGGCCTTCTCCTCCATGAGGATCTTGTTTCGCAGCGGTGTCGGGTGGTAAAAGGCGGTCAGAAGCAGATGTAGGTTTACCGTAAGTCCGTTCATCACAGCCACCTGAGAATAATTATACCAGGTGAGCGTTAGGGTACTTAATTTGGCAAAAGTAAGGTATCAAAATTAATATCTCCGCACGGCATCAGCTTAGAGACAGTTTCAACGAAGCAGGATATCCGTCATACTTTGATAAAAAGGACAGGTATGACAGTGAGTCAGAGTGAGTCATGCCTCCATAAACCTCCCACCAGTTTTGAGCATCTATGTCTTCATTCTGCTTGGTAAAGTTATGCCATGAGATCATATGTAATTTGTAGGCCGTGTCAGCTGCACAATACGCAAACCATGACATAAGCCTGCCTCCTAACTACATGTGTACATGATGCTTCCGTTTGGGCTGTTTGTTTTTATTTCCGTCTGTTTTGTGGCTGAGCGGTTCAGTGGCCTTCTAAAGACGTGTGTGATCATCGCACTGTGTATGTTGCTGTTATTTAGGCTGATTACATCTCATTTTGAGCTGTGTTGCTGAGTGGCTTAGAGCCATTAGAGTACAGGCACTGGCGGATGGCGGATCCTGAACTGCAAACAATTGGCTTAGGGAGGGGCAAATTCTAAACTACGACACAATTCCGAAAGCTTCTCGGATTTCGCTAACTTGTGCAATAGCGACTGATTAAAACACTTTCCTTGGTGAAAGTTTTGAGATTTTCTTTCAAGTAGAAAATGTATCAGCTCTCGGCAGAGTTCAGTCGTTTGGTGAGCATGTGTGTGTGTGTGTGTGTGTGGGGGGGGGGGGGGGGTGATCATGACCCCGATGTCCCCCTGGATCCACCTCTGCCAGTACCTACCTCGTCATGGCAGCCGCCCACCAGTCGTGCCTGCGAGTCGATCACCTCCAAGTCACATCTGGCCGCCGGCAACAGGCCCTCGAAGTGGGTATCGGTGCCCCTGAAATAAGGCGCAGTTGGCACCAGAACACGACACACTGACACCAGGGGACACCACGCCATCGCAGTTTGTACACATTGGCTAATGGCTATGCATAGTTCTAGATGGTGGGGAAGTTTAGGAAGGAATTGTTGGGATGTTGTAGTTTTTAAATATGTCTTTTAGAGGATCTAGAGGATTATTCCATTGTGCTTATGTATCGATAATGTTGTGTTGTTGCATCTTTGAACTATGTACTCCAGCCAGGCTGACGAAGAACAGTAACACAGTAACACAGTAACAGTGTTCGAAAGCTTCCGCCTTAAACATGTTTAACTGGTGTTGAATATAGATCTCTGACGTAGTATACCAGATGCATATTTTGAACAGCGTTCGCCTTGGTTCAGGTATACCCACATACGTTCAACGAATGTGAAGATACTTGAACTTCAATATTGTGCTCTAACATCAGTCTCGATCTTAAACATATTTTTAGCTGAAATTTAAACACTTTCGTCGTCACGCAAGGGTTCTACAATCCGACCAATGACCAGCATTTGACCAATCAATGGTTTTCACTTAACTAGCTACAGATTAAGGTCAGTGGCGGATCTACAGTTGGGCAAAATGGGCAATTGCCCCCCCCCCCCCTCCCAAACCGCCTGAAATCGGCGCAAAATTGACACATTTCCTGATATAGAAGACAATCTAAGCAACTTTTACTAAGGAAAGTTAGCTTTAAATCAGC
>JAXIVJ010009552.1:32500-35000 GCA_036785665.1 Chirona hameri | reverse complement strand
ATCATCAACATCATCAGCAACATCAGCAGCAACATCATCAGCAACATCATCATCACAGCAACATCATCATCAGCAACATCATCATCATCATCATCATCATCATCATCATCATCATCATCAATCATCATCATCATCATAACCATCCATCATCATCATCATCATCATCATCTTCATCATCATCATCATCATCATCATCATCATCATCATCATCATCATCATCATCATCATCATCATCATCATCATCATCATCATCATCATCATCATCATCATCATCATCATGATCATGATCATCATCATCATCATCATCATTCATCATCATCATCATCATGCCGGAGGGCGGTGTTGTACCGCCTCCGGGCATACCACACCGGGCACACACCGCCTCCGGGCATACAACACACCGCCTCCGGGCATTACAACACCGCCTCCGGCATACCACACCGCCTCCGGGCATACAACACCGCCTCCGGGCATACTACACCACCTCCGGGCATACCACACCCGCCTCCGGGCATACAACACCGCCTCCGGGCATACAACACCGCCTCCGGGCATACCACACCGCCTCCGGGCATACAACAACGCCTCCGGGCATACAACACCGCCTCCGGGCATACCACACCGTCTCACGTCATCATCAAGCAACATCATCAGCAACATCATCAGCAACATCATCAGCAACATCACCAGCAACATCATCATCAACATCATCAGCAACATCATCAGCAACATCATCAGCAACATCATCAGCAACATCATCAGCAACATCATCATCAACATCATCATCAACATCATAATCAACATCATCATCAACATCAACATCATCGTCAACATCATCATCAACATCATCATCATCATCATCATCATCATCATCATCATCATCATCATCGATCATCATCATCATCATCATCATCATCATCATCATCATCATCATCATCATCATCACCATCATCATCATCATCATCATCATCATCATCATCATCATCATCATCATCATCATCATCATCATCATCATCATCATCATCATCATCATCATCATCATCATCATCATCATTATCCTCATCATGCCCGGAGGCGGTGTTGTACCGCCTCCGGGCCATACCACACCGCCTCCGGGCATACAACACCGCCTCCGGGCATACTACACCGCCTCCGGGCATACCCACACCGCCTCCGGGCATTACAACACCGCCTCCGGGCATACTTACACCGCCTCCGGGCATACCAACACCGCCTCCGGGCATACAACACCGCCTCCGGGCATACTACACCGCCTCCGGGCATACCACAGCCGCCTCCGGCATACAACACCGCCTCCGGGCATACTACACCGTCTCACGTCATCATCAGCAACATCATCAGCAACATCATCAGCAACATAATCAGCAACATCACCAGCAACATCATCATCAACATCATCAGCAACATTCAGCAGCAACATCATCAGCAACATCATCATCAACATCATCATCAAAACAGCAACATCATCATCAGCAACATCATCATCATCATCATCATCATCATCATCATCATCATCATCATCATCATCATCATCATCATAATCATCATCATCATCATCATCATCATCATCATCATCATCATCATCATCATCATCATCATCATCATCATCATCATCATCATCATCATCATCATCATCATCATCATCATCATCATCAATCCATCATCATCATCATCATCATCATCATCATCATCATCATCATCATCATCATCATCATCATCATCATCATCATCATCATCATCATCATCATCATCATCATCATCATCATCATCATCATCATCATCATCATCATCATCATCATCATCATCATCATCATCATCATCATCATCATCATCATCATCATCATCATCATCATCATTCATATCATCATCATGCCCGGAGGCGGTGTTGTACCGCCTCCGGGCATACCACACCGCCTCCGGGCATACAACACCGCCTCCGGGGCATACTACACCCGCCTCCGGGCATACCACACCGCCTCCGGGCATACAACACCGCCTCCGGGCATACTACACCGCCTCCGGGCATACCACCACCGCCTCCGGGCATACAACACCGCCTCCGGGGCATACAACACCGCCTCCGGGCATACTACACCGCCTCCGGGCATACCACAACCGCCTCCGGGCATACAACACCGCCTCCGGGCATACCACACCGCCTCCGGGCATACAACACCGCCTACGGGCATACTACAACCGCCTCCGGGCATACCACATCGCCTCCGGGCATACAAAACCGCCTCCGGGCATACAACACCGCCTCCGGGCATACCACACCGCCTCCGGGCATACAACACCCGCCTCCGGGCATACAACACCGCCTCCGGGCATACCACACCGTTTCACGTCATCATCAGCAACATCATCAGCAACATCATCAGCAACATCATCAGCAACATCACCAGCAACATCATCATCAACATCATCAGCAACATCATCAGCAACATCATCAGCAACATCATCAGCAACATCATCAGCA
>JAXIVJ010009551.1:5000-50569 GCA_036785665.1 Chirona hameri | reverse complement strand
GGCGCCCCTCGAGTCATCAATGCCGGCGGAACCCCTCTGGATCGGAAATGACGACGCCAACAGCCGCCCCCTTCCCGTGTCTTCTAGTTGCTTGCCTGCTGAGACTGATATGTGCTAGGTAAGCCTGACAGGTACAATGAAGTCAATTATTCAAGACGCACATAAAATCTACAGCCGAAGATTGCTAACGGCCAACTTCCTCAACAAGTTAGTGCAGTCATACGGTTGGAATAATGTATTCGCGTGAACATCCGCCCCGAATGTGCCACTCATTTCACACCTATTACAGTAGGTAGAGCGCGACGCCAAACAGAAACGACAGACTCCGGAAGGCGTGGAAGCTGCCAGTGAGGTTCTCTACGCGGTTCATGGCGACATACATGAAGGTCGTCGGCACCACGCCGGAGCTGAGTGTGTAATAACGTGCCGCCATGTAGCCAGTAGGCACAGCTAGCAGGCAGCCGAGGCGAGCTGTGGTCGAGGCCGGGCCGCACCAAAGCCGGCACCAGCGCCTACACCCACTCCCGAGAGGGCCACACCTCGGCCCAGAGCACCATCGCGCGGTTGACGGCACGCAGCTACAGCAGGTTCGACCGCACCTGGTCCAGCAAGTAGAGCGTATTTGGTACGCGCACCCACTCGGTCTCGCTCCCCAGAGCTCACCCCAGGGCAGGGAGAAATCACCAGGCTCCCCGGCCGCCAGCGCACAGAGCCGCGCGAAGGTTGACCGCTTGCCGCCAGCGCACCGTCAGCTCGCGCGGCAGCACGGAGCGCGCCGCGCGCAGACAGGCGCCCACCGCACTCGAATTCACTGGCGCCGACCATCGGAACCTGTAGCCCGCACCCGAGGAGTGCTCCATGACGATCGTGTCGCAAGCGTCTCGCACAGTGCGGCCACGACTCCCGACAGCAGCGCGGTGGTGTCCTCCGGTGGCGGTGGCTCCAGCGGCCGGCCGCACCGGCGAGAGGGTCGTGTCCAGCCGCGCTTCCGGGGCCCTCCAGCCGCGCCAGACTGCTGCACCGCGGCAGACCGAACGGCGAGTCCGGCGGCGCGCCCGGCCCCAGCGCCGGCCCAGCGCGCTGATTGCGCCGCGCGTTCTCACCACACACTCAGCGTCCGTTAACAGCTGCGTCATCGGCAGCTGACCCCGCTCCGGCAGCACCAGCATCAGATACTCCTGCTGCCGGAAACGTCTTTGATCAAGAAACCACCCGCCGCCGGTTTCACTCCGTGAGCGCGTCGCGGCTCACACACTGCAAGCAGATCTCAAACCGGATGCCGCAGCCATGTCCAGCCAGTAGTCTCAGAGCGCATGGCAATGAGACGGCCGGCGGCGTCGACAGAGGCTCGCCGCAGGTTGACACACGGAGCGCGGCCGCGCGACAGCGCAGGTAGACCTTCAAGCGAGCGGCCACGCGATCGGTACGCAGCGTGCGCGAAGTGTGACTGGGCCGACAGCGTGGACCGACAGCGGTCGCGGCGGTATCGCAGCACACAGTTGGAGGCTGCCGACAGCAGCGCGGCGGGCACCTGCAGCAGTTGCGGGCTTCGCGAGCAGCATGACAGTCCACAAGCCACCGCGCCGCGCTACAGCAGCCCCTCGGGCAAACTTCCTCCGCTTCCGCAAGGCGCGGTCGCTCGGCAGTGGGAGCGACTCCGCCTCCATTGGCTCCTGCGCCGCCTCCACTCGCTCGCAGACGCGGGCTACGACCGCGATGCTCACACTGCCCGGCTCGTCAGCGTCCTGCGGCCGGGCAGCGAGCAGGAAGGCAGAGGGAGCGACGCACACCGGTTGGACCACCGTGCTCCAGGCAACGGCGGGTGCCGCGCTGATCAACAGCAGCCGCACGCGCTGGGGGAGCTGACGGGTTCACGTTACTCCCGAAGCGCGCCCGAATGATACTGAAGTAAGATTCCAGGGCATCCTGGTTCAGGCGCGGTAAGGAGAAACGAAAATCCCGTCACCCGCCGCATCTCGTCGAACAGCGCGAGCGTGGCGCGGATGGACACCACCACCCCTGCTGGCAGGGCATGGGCTTGGCGCCGAACCGCGCCGTCTGGAGCAGCTGGCGGAGTCGCTCCAGCGCACGCTGCTGCCGCTCCTAGTACTGGTCGACTCCGAGGGCGCAGCGGAGAGGCCTGTCGGCGGGAGTTGAGGGTGTCGAAACCTTGGTCGAGGATCTCGATGGCCTTTGCCGCCTCCTCTTCGTCCTCAAACAGCTCACGGATGGTGGTGCTGGTGGTGCCACTGAGCAGCTGGGCTGGCAGGTATACCCACCCTCTGTCGGTCCGCGTGCTCCGCCTGAAACGAAAAAGAAAGAAAATTGTCATAAAAGCAAAGGAGCGCGCTGACCGTTTGGATATCATATGCTGTCATGGACCGTCCTAGCTATATTCTGTAACCTGGAAAGTCACACAACATGTTGATTTAATTAAGTTCATTCATATACTCTCTAAGGGGCTAACGCTTTTGTCGGCCAAGAATTGTTAGTGAACTATGCAAGAAATGGTGATAGGTGCTATGAAATCAATTGGGACAGGAACTCAAAGCACGAACACAAATTCACGCACACACGCACACACGTACGCACGCACGCACGCACGCACGCACGCACGCACGCACACACACGCATATACAGGGGCGCACACACACACGCGCGCACACACACACGCACAAACACACGCACATACAAGCGCACGCACACACAGGCACGCGCGCGCAAACGCACGCGCACGCATGCACATGCACACACCCACACATACACACGCGCGCGCGCATACACACGCACATACCGGCGCGCACACGCACGCGCGAGCACGCACGCACGCACACACACACACACACACGCGCGCGCGCGAGCAAACGCACACGCACACACGCGCACATACATGCGCGCACACGCACACGCACATACACACACGCGCGAGCAAACGCACACGCACATACGCGCGCGCACACACACGCACACACACACGCACGCACGCACACACAGGCACGCGCGCGCGAACGCACACACGCACGCGCGCACACACACACACACACACACACACGCGTGCACACACACGCACATATCGGCGCGCACACGCACGCGCGCGCAAACGCACACACGCACGCGCACGCAAACGCACACACGCACGCAACGCATGCACGCACGCACGCACGCATGCACACACACACACGCGAGCAAACTCACACACACGCGCACACGCACAGACGCGCGCACACGCACGCACGCACATACACATACGCGCGAGCAAACGCACACGCACACACGTGCGCGCGCACGCACAGACGCGCGCACACACACAACATACAGGCGCGCACACGCACGCACGCAAACAAACACACGCACACACAGGCACGCGCGCGCAAACGCACACACGCACTCACACACACACGAGCAAACGCAAGCGCGCGCGCACACACACACGCACATACAGGCGCGCACACGCACGCACGCATACACGCACGCACACACACACACACCACACACACACACCACACACACATACACACACACGCATACACAGGCACGCGCGCGCAAACACACAGGCACGCGCGCGCAAACGCACACACGCACGTACACACACACACACACGAGCAAACGCAAGCGCGCGCACACACACGCACACACGCACATACAGGCGCGCACACGCACGCATACACGCACGCACGCACGCACGCACACACACACACAGGCACGCGCGCGCAAACACACGCACGAGCAAACGCACACGCACACACACACGCACGCACGCACACACAGGCACGCGCGCGCGAACGCACGCACGCGCGCACACACACACACACGCGCGTGTGCACACACACGCACATATCGGCGCGCACACGCACGCGCGCGCAAACGCACGCGCGCGCAAACGCACACACGCACGCAACGCATGCACGCACGCACGCACGCACGCATGCACACACACACACACGCGAGCAAACGCACACACACGCGCACACGCACAGACGCGCGCACATACATGCGCGCACACGCACGCACGCACATACACACACGCGCGAGCACGAACGCACGCACACGCGCACACGTGCGCGCGCATGCACAGACACGCGCACACACACAACATACAGGCGCGCACACGCACGCACGCAAACACACACACGCACACACAGGCACGCGCGCGCAAACGCACTCACACACACACGAGCAAGCGCGCGCACACACACACACACGCACATACAGGCGCGCACACGCACGCACGCATACACGCACGCACACACACATACACACACACGCATACACAGGCACGCGCGCGCAAACACACACGCACGAGCAAACGCACAGGCACGCGCACACGCACATACAGGCGCACGCACGCACACACACGCACACACAGGCACGCGCGCGCGAACGCACACACGCACGCGCACACCCACCCACACACGCGCGCGCACACACACGCACATATCGGCGCGCACACGCATGCGCGAGCACGCACGCACGCACACACACGTAAACGCACATACCGGCGCGCACACGCGCACACGCACGCACGCACACACACGAGCAAACGCACACACGCACGCGCGCACACACCCACACACGCGCGCGCACACACACGCACATACCGGCGCGCACACGCACGCGCAAGCACGCGCACACGCACGCACGCACACACACGAGCAAACGCACACACGCGCGCGCGCACACGCACACACGCACACACGCACGCACACGCACGCACACGCACGCACACGCACACACGCACACGCACGCACGCACGCACGCACGCACGCACGCACGCACACACACACACACACACACACACACACACACACACACACACACACACACACACACACACACACACACACACACACACACACACACACACACACACACACACACACACAGGCATGCGCGCGCAAACGCACACACGAGCAAACGCACACACACACACACGCACATACAGGCGCGCGCGCGCACACACACACACACGCATACACAGGCACGCGCGCGCACACACACGCACGCGCGAGCAAACGCACACACGCACGCACGCGCGCGCACGCACGCACACACACACACACACACACACACACACACACACACACACACACACACACACACACACACACACACACACACACACACACACACACACACACACACACACACACACACACACACACACACACACACACACACACACACACACACACACACACACACACACACACACACACACACACACACACACACACACACACACACACACACACACACACACACACACACACACACACACACACACACACACACACACACACACACACACACACACACACACACACACACACACACACACACACACACACACACACACACACACACACACACACACACACACACACACACACACCACACACACACACACACACACACACACACACACACACACACACACACACACACACACACACACACACACACACACACACACACACACACACACACACACACACACACACACACACACACACACACACACACACACACACACACACACACACACACACACACACCACACACACACACACACACACACACACACACACACACACACACACACACACACACACACACACACACACACACACACACACACACACACACACACACACACACCACACACACACACACACACACACACACACACACACACACACACACACACACACACACACACACACACACACACACACACACACACACACACACACACACACACACACACACACACACACACCACACACACACACACACACACACACACACACACACACACACACACACACACACACACACACACACACACACACACACACACACACACACACACACACACACACACACACACACACACACACACACACACACACACACACACACACACACACACACACACACACACACACACACACACCACACACACACACACACACACACACACACACACACACACACACACACACACACACACACACACACACACACACACACACACACCACACACACACACACACACACACACACACACACCACACACACACACACACACACACCACACACACACACACACACACACACACACACACACACACACACACACACACACACACACACACACACACACACACACACACCACACACACACACACACACACACACACACACACACACACACACACACACACACACACACACACACACACACACCACACACACACACACACACACACACACACACACACACACACACACACACACACACCACACACACACACACACACACACACACACACACACACACACACACACACACACACACACACACACACACACACACACACACACACACACACACACACACACACACACACACACACACACACACACACACACACACACACACACACACACACACACACACCACACACACACACACACACACACACACACACACACACACACACACACACACACACACCACACACACACACACACACACACACACACACACACACACACACACACACACACACACACACACACACACACACACACACACACACACACACACACACACACACACACACACACACACACACACACACACACACACACACACACACACACACACACACACACACACACACACACACACACACACACACACACACACACACACACACACACACACACACACACACACACACACACACACACACACACACACACACACACACACACACACACACACACACACACACACACACACACACACACACACACACACACACACACACACACACACACACACACACACACACACACACACACACACACACACACACACACACACACACACACACACACACACACACACACACACACACACACACACACACACACACACACACACACACACACACACACACACACACACACACACACACACACACACACACACACACACACACACACACACACACACACACACACACACACACACACACACACACACACACCACACACACACACACACACACACACACACACACACACACACACACACACACACACACACACACACACACACACACACACACACACACACACCACACCACACACACACACACACACACACACACACACACACACACACACACACACACACACACACACACACACACACACACACACACACACACACACACACACACACACACACACACACACACACACACACACACACACACACACACACACACACACACACACACACACACACACACACACACACACACACACACACACACACACACACACACACACACACACACACACACACACACACACACACACACACACACACACACACACACACACACACACACACACACACACACACACACACACACACACACACACACACACACACACACACACACACACACACCACACACACACACACACACACACACACACACACACACACACACACACACCACACACACACACACACACACACACACACACACACACACACACACACACACACACACACACACACACACACACACACACACACACACACACACACACACACACACACACACACACACACACACACACACACACACACACACCACACACACACACACACACACACACACACACACACACACACACACACACACACACACACACACACACACACACACACACACACACACACACACACACACACACACACACACACACACACACACACACACACACACACACACACACACACACACACACACACACACACACACACACACACACACACACACACACACACACACACACACACACACACACACACACACACACACACACACACACACACACACACACACACACACACACAACCACACACACACACACACACACACACACACACCACACACACACACCACACACACGACACACACACACACACACACACACACACACACACACACACACACACACACACACACACACACACACACACACACACACACACACACACACACACACACACACACACACACACCACACACACACACCACACACACACACACACACACACACACACACACACACACACACACACACACACACACACACACACACACACACACACACACACACACACACACACACACACACACACACACACCACACACACACACACACACACACACACACACACACACACACACACACACACACACACACACACACACACACACACACACACACACACACACACACACACACACACACACACACACACACACACACACACACACACACACACACACACACACACACACACACACACACACACACACACACACACACACACACACACACACCACACACACACACACACACACACACACACACACACACACACACACACACACACACACACACACACACACACACACACACACACACACACACACACACACACACACACACACACACACACACACACACACACACACACACACACACACACACACACACACACACACCACACACACACACACACACACACACACACACACACACACACACACCACACACACACACACACACACACACACACACACACACACACACACACCACACACACACACACACACCACACACACACACACACACACACACACACACACACACACACACACACACACACACACACACACACACACACCACACACACACACACACACACACACACACACACACACACACACACACACACACACACACCACACACACACACACACACACACACACACACACACACACACACACACACACACACACACACACACACACACACACACACACACACACACACACACCACACACACACACACACACACACACACACACACACACACACACACACACACACACACACACACACACACACACACACACACACACACACACACACACACACACACACACACACACACACACACACACACACACACACACACACACACACACACACACACACACACACACACACACACACACACACACACACACACACACACACACACACACACACACACACACACACACACACACACACACACACACACACACACACACACACACACACACACACACACACACACACACACACACACACACACACACACACACACACACACACACACACACACACACACACACACACACACACACACACACACACACACACACACACACACACACACACACACACACACACACACACACACACACACACACACACACACACACACACACACACACACACACACACACACACACACACACACACACACACACACACACACACACACACACACACACACACACACACACACACACACACACACACACACACACACACACACACACACACACACACACACACACACACACACACACACACACACACACACACACACACACACACACACACACACACACACACACACACACACACACACACACACACACACACACACACACACACACACACACACACACACACACACACACACACACACACACACACACACACACACACACACACACACACACACACACACACACACACACACACACACACACACACACACACACACACACACACACACACACACACACACACACACACACACACACACACACACACACACACACACACACACACACACACACACACACACACACCACACACACACACACACACACACACACACACACACACACACACACACACACACACACACACACACACACACACACACACACACACACACACACACACACACACACACACACACACACACACACACACACACACACACACACACACACACACACACACACACACACACACACACACACACACACACACACACACACACACACACACACACACACACACACACACACACACACACACACACACACACACACACACACACACACACACACACACACACACACACACACACACACACACACACACACACACACACACACACACACACACACACACACACACACACACACACACACACACACACACACACACACACACACACACACACACACACACACACACACACACACACACACACACACACACACACACACACACACACACACACACACACACACACACACACACACACACACACACACACACACACACACACACACACACACACACACACACACACACACACACACACACACACACACACACACACACACACACACACACACACACACACACACACACACACACACACACACACACACACACACACACACACACACACACACACACACACACACACACACACACACACACACACACACACACACACACACACACACACACACACACACACACACACACACACACACACACACACACACACACACACACACACACACACACACACACACACACACACACACACACACACACACACACACACACACACACACACACACACACACACACACACACACACACACACACACACACACACACACACACACACACACACACACACACACACACACACACACACACACACACACACACACACACACACACACACACACACACACACACACACACACACACACACACACACACACACACACACACACACACACACACACACACACACACACACACACACACACACACACACACACACACACACACACACACACACACACACACACACACACACACACACACACACACACACACACACACACACACACACACACACACACACACACACACACACACACACACACACACACACACACACACACACACACACACACACACACACACACACACACACACACACACACACACACACACACACACACACACACACACACACACACACACACACACACACATACAGACGCGCACACGCAGTAGGACAGACCGCTGGGAGGCGCTGGCTCGTGGCTGCAGCTCAGTGGAGGCTGGTTGGTGCCGCTGGGAGGTGCTGGCTCGTGGCTGCAGCTCGTTGGAGGCTGGTTGGTACCGCTGGGAGGTGCTGGCTTGTGGCTGCAGCTCGGTGGAGGATGATTGGTGCCGCTGAGAGGTGCTGGCTCGTGACTGCAGCTTGGTGTAGGCTGGTTGGTACCACTGGGAGGTGCTGGCTCGTGGCTGCAGCTCAGTGGAGGCTGGCAAAGCTGAAGTCACTCATAAGCTCCAGCCAATCACATCACTGGGATAGTTCAATGTGCATCCCAATAAATTCAATAAACTGGCGCCTACAGTGATATGACATTCCTGCACTAGTCTCATAATCCCCAATATTATTATAAACCTAGATGGTGTCAAGGTCATGATGATGATTAGGGCTTTAGGGTGCCTCAAGGTGCCAAGGTCATGGTGACCAGCAGCAGTGAAAGCCCACCTTGGCCTAACATACCTACCTGCATAGGTATACTTTGGTACAATTAAGGAATAAGGAAACAAAGGTGGTACATTCACATATTATCAGTGTTATTAATTAATAATATATCTGAATTTTAGAATAACAGCACCCATCCAGAGGAGCAACAACAATACTGAATACTGTAATTAAATAGACCTCAAGTCATTTAGCACATGTGTATTCAATGCCAATGATCACACCATTCTGAAATACAAAGGAAAGGTAAGGAGAACAGAAGGACATTAGGATAGAAGCAATGACGACACAGGTCTGGAGTACTCTATCCCCTCCCGAGACTTTGAAGTCTCAAAGTATGATACAACATAACATCAGTCTGATACAGTCAAACTATGAGAACATAACATAAACAGACTGGGTGTAGCTGCTACCACGAGCAACCGTGAATGGCTTCATTCAAAGCGCAACGCGTATATACATTACACAAGCAACTGAGCCATGGCCAACTTAGCGGCGACAAACACCACGATGCAGATAACACACCTGAGAGACCAATATACAATCAAGTGAGCGCATAGTTCTCCGCTAGGAAAGGTGGCAGGCGAGTTTGCCGAGAAGGGCGGCGGGGTGTAGTGGGATCATGCTCTGACTGAGCGGTGTGCGTGGGATGGGGTACGGCCGGCGGGGGATTCGCAGCACACCGTGTGTCAGGTGGTGGACTCTGGGGAGCGACGGGCAGTGTACCGGGTGCTGCAGGTGCAGGGGCGGCGGTCAAGGTCGATGGTGTCGGTGCATGCAATCGAGCATCAGATGGGCTCGGCCGTGGGCTGTCGGGTGTGAGGCGGACCGGAGCTGGCGGGCGTGGCGGGTTGACAGCTGGTCGAGCGGCTGAGGGGTGAGCATTCCGGGCATCGGACATCAGTGGCCGCCCTGGGAGATTGAGCAGCGGAGGGGTCGGGGGGCGAGGCATGAATGGAAGGTATTTCCGTAGGTGGCGACGGTTGCGGATGGTCACGCGACCCGAGCCGTCGACACGGATGACATACTGGTCGAATTGACGCACCTCGATCACGATACCCGTCTTGTCCCACTTGGTCGGATGCGGGCCCACCAGGTTCTGGAGGCGGACGCAGTCGCCGATCGCGAGGGGTGGCAGGATCTGCGTGTGTTCAGATAGGCGTTCGTGTGTACGCATATGCCGGTTCCGTAGAGCCTCCTCGCGGTTGGCCAGTGTCTCCCGCCAAGTGCTATGAGGCCGATACCTCCCTGGGTGTATGGGGATGAAGTCGCGGATCGGACGGCCAAAGAGCACTTGTGCTGGGGAGAGGCGGGTGTCACGATCCGGGGTGTTGCGATACTGTAACATGGCGCGCTGAAAGTGGTCCGTGTTCAGGCCACCAGTGGCGAGCGTGTTGTCGCAGAGAAGGCGCTTCACAGTTTTCACCGCGACTTCTGCCCGACAGTTCCCATGGGGGAATGCGACAGATGACAGGCGGTGTCCAACGCCCCAGTTGCGGAGGAATGTCTCGGACGCTGTGGCGGTGAATTCTGGTCCACCGTCGGAGGTGAGTTCCTCGCTGATCCCGTAGGTGACGAAGGTCCTGCGCAGGGCAGAGACCAGACCGCTCGACCCGTTGGAGGATTCCTCGACGATGGGCCAGTTGCTGTAACGGTCGACGACAACCAGGTAGTGACGTCCGCAGTGCGAGAAGTAATCAGCGCAGATGCTCTGGAAGGGATATGCCGGCAGAATGGGTGGCGTAGGAGGGGCGCTCGGCTGGGATGGCGCGTTGCGGTTGCATGTGTCGCATCGGGATCGGGTGTCCGATATGGCTGGCGACATGCCGGGCCAGAAGAAGGAACTGGCGGCTCGAGAGTCCATCATCGACACGCCTTGATGGGCTGCATGGAGTGCCTGAAGGACACGATGACGAAGGGCAGGAGGGATCACCACTCGGTCTTTGTAGAGAACGACGCCGTCGTATTCGCTGAGATGGTCGCGGTATCTGTGGTACGGTCGGATCGCGACTGGTACGTCAGTCGGCGCCTCTGGAAAGCCGTTGTTGATGGAATCGATGAGCCGGAGCATCTCAGGATCGCTGGTGGTTGTCGTGCGTACGTCGTCCCAGGTTATTGACCTGATGAGATCAGTGGTGGCCGAGGCACTCAATGGCGTGCATGATGAGGTGTCGATTGTCTCGTGCGTCCGGACGTGGGCGAGAGCGTCGAGGATCGGCCAGGCGCGAGGGGTGTCCCGCAGGTTCGGAGGAGCCGACGTGGTGTCAACTGATGCGTCATCAGGGAGGTCAGGTGCTTCGGGTGCCCCAACCGGGTGACGAGAGACGGCGTCAGCTGCGTTGTTCCGAATGCCAGGGACATGAACAACACGGAACCTGAAGCGAAGGCTCTTCTCCTTTAGGTTCCGAAGCCGCGGGTTCGGGATCTCTTCCAGGGAGCGGTCACCGAGGACCTTCAGCAGAGGTCGATGGTCCACAGCCACGAGCAGGTCAGAGCAGCCAAGAGTGAAATGACGAGTCTTGTGAAGGGCGTCCACGACGGCCAGTGCCTCGCCTTCGATTGGTGCGTAACGGGATTCGGCGCCGTGGGTGAAGCGGCTCCCAACCAACACGGCACGCCAGCCAGAGTGGCAGCAGAATGGCCGAGTTCCGGCGCACTGGCAGTGCTTCTGTAGGAGCCAGTAGCCGAGTCCTTCCTTCGACCAGTCGGTGGCCAGGCATGTGGGGCGAGTCTTGTCAAAGATTTCAACACCGTCCTTGATTTGGGCGATGATGACTTTTTTCGACTGCTGGAAGAGGATGTCCAGCTGGTCGGTCCACGCGAAGGACTGGCCCGGTTTGAGCAGGTCACGGTACGGTCGCATTTGATCGGCTGATGCGAACGCGTACGACACCTGATTGAGTAGGCCCAGCCAGCTGCGGACGTCGGTCAGGTTCCGAGGAGTAGGGAAGCCCTCGATCGCCTGCAGCATCCGCGGACACGGTCGCACAGTCGTCGGTGTGATTTCGAATCCAGCGAACTCCGCGACGTCATTCGCGAAGCGGAATTTGGACGGGTTCTGCGTGATGCCATGTCGGCCGCAGCGGTCCAGCCATTCGACAGCTTGGTGAAATGACTCCTCAATGTTGTCTGCCCATAGAACGGTGTCGTCGACGCACTTGGTTTTGCGCGGGATGTCGGCGACGAGAGCGTCGAACCGTCGGCTGTACCCGTCTCCTGAAGCCGTGTAGCCTTGAGGGGCGACGCAGTACCGGTAGCGACCCCACGGCGTTATGAACGTAGTGAGGTGGCGGTCGTCGGGGTGGAGAGGCACGGCATGGTAACCATTCCATGCGTCGCACACGGTTTTCTTCGTCTCCCGTGGGACTGCCCGGGCTTGATGGAACGGCGACTGAGTGTGGTGGGTTTCGCGGGTGGCGTGGAGGTTCAGATCCTGGAGGTCAACCGTCCGTCGGGGCTTACCGTTCTTTTTGGGGTTGATCACCATCCGGTGACACCAAGTCACGGGTGTACCGATAGGGACTTCCTCGACGACTCCTAGGCGACAATCTTGGTCCAAGCCGGCCTTGACATCGTCCTGCCAGTGGATGGGGACAGGGATGGGTGTGTGATGAGCTACGGGTGTGGCTTCAGGATCTACCATCAGACGGAGAGGCGGACCTTCCATCGCGGGTAGGGTCTGATGTGTGCACACATTGAACGTGCTGGATGCGTAGTAGTCGAGGAGCCAGGCCTCTAGCTTAGCCCGATTTTCCTCAGTGGGAGGGTACGGTGGCGCAGTTGGGCGCGGTGGGGGGAGCTGACGTCGTGGGCAGTCACACTCGGCTGTGATGCAGGATACTGGTGCAGCAGTGTCACTTGACGTGCTCATGGGTGCCGCGATGGGTGCTGCCTTGGACTGAGAGTGTGTACCAATCTTCGGGAAGTCGGGTGGGATGATGCCGAGTGCTTCGCAGGCTCCGCGAGAGAGGAAGAATTTGTCGGTGGCATCAGTGAAGTACACCACTTGTCTTGTCTCCAGGCCCCCGGGTCCCCGGGTGTTTGAGACGCGGAGAGGGAGGGCGCCAATGATGTGGATGGGATCGTTGTTGACCGCAGCCATTTTCAGCTGAACTTGAGTGAGGTGGCGTTTGTCGAGCCCCAGGTGTCGCAGGAACGAGGTGCCTGCGAGGCAGGACTGACAGCCTGTGTCCGCGACGGCGTATACCAGTGGGGACGTGGTGGGTCGACGTAGGACGGTGTCGAGACCCAGGGCCCTGGAGTCACACGGAAGATGTGAGACGAATACAGGGACAGTAGGTTGTGGCGCAGAGGGCCCCCTTTCCCAGGTGTCACGAAGAGAGTCATACAGATGGTGTTCCATCAAAAGCTGCCCGTGAGGTGCGGGGAGCGGGCCGTCAGACTGCTTACTGACACTGCACAGAGTGTCAAACACTGTGGAAGCACTCGGTTCTGCGATCTCGGTTTGGGCTGGTGGGTCAGACTCAGTCGAGCGTTGGGACCATGCCACCGCGACACTTTGAGAAGTGGCAGGCAGCCGCGGTTTGCTCGATCTGCACACACGTTCGTGATGGTTCATTTTGCCACACTTACCACACTGGTGCCCATACGCACTGCATTTAGACACCCGGCTGGCTCTGTCCAAAGGATGGTCCCTGGTGCCGCAGAAGCCACAGGGCCGAGAGGTTGATCCTCCACCACCATCAGTGGATCCAGGGGGCTGTCGGACTCGATGGGCGTCACGCTGCTGTCGACGGAAGCTGCTGACAGCGCTGACGTGAGCCGGCACAGCTGAACCTGAAGCAGCGGCTAGGCGCTGAGCAGACTGTTTGCCGCCCTCCCGGGACTCGATGAATCGGAGAGTGTCTTCGAGTGAGGTTGTTCCGTCTTTCTCAGACAGGAGGGAGAGCTTGATTTCGGGGTCAGAGACGCCACGGATGAGACCATCTCGGATCATCTCGTCGCTGTAGTCCACGGTTCCCGGTTCGGGGCAGCTGCAGGTGGTTGTATATTGACATGTCAGGGCGATGCCTTTCAGGCGGGCACAAAAGGCACGTACCGGTTCGTCTCTATCCTGTCTGCAGTTGTGCAGCTCTTCACGTGCCACCAGGACGTTTTCAGCACGGACAGCCAGATCTTTGATGCGTTTGAGGACAGTGTCTTCTTCAGCAGTGGAGAGGGCTCCAAACAGACGGGCGAGGTCCCGCCTCAGCTGCTCCTCACAACAGTCAAGCAGTTGATACACAGCCTCAGGTCCTTTGATGTGTGTGGCTGCCTTGTATGTCGTCCAGCGTTGCAAGAAGTAGGACCACTCCTCAGTTGTTCCCCCAGCAGCGATGATAGGACGCTTTATCTTTTCCACCTGGGCAGTGGTACTGGCAGGTGGTGTAGGGTGGGTAGCCCGCTCATGCATCTGGAGCAGGGCTATGAGGGTAGTGCGGTCTTCCTCTTGAATGCTCCATGTGCAGTCAGGATATGGACATCGGATAGGCTCTTGATTTGACATGGTGTGATCATAAATAGACCTCAAGTCATTTAGCACATGTGTATTCAATGCCAATGATCACACCATTCTGAAATACAAAGGAAAGGTAAGGAGAACAGAAGGACATTAGGATAGAAGCAATGACGACACAGGTCTGGAGTACTCTAGTAATGTAAACAATGGGGCTATGAGGCCATAGACTCTTGAGTCTATTTCCTCATGGCCTACAAGAGTGAAAAGGTAATAACAAAACTGTATTGTGCATACGTTAGACCACATTTGGAGTATTGTGTACAAGCCTGGTCTCCAACATATGAGAAAGATTGCTGGTTGTTAGAAAGAGTTCAAAAAAGGGCAACAAAAATGGTTAATTGTCTTGGTAGTTTACCTTATGAAGATAGATTAAAGAAATTGGGTATGTTTTCACTTAGATATAGAAGGCTAAGAGGAGATCTAATCAGTGTCTTAGGATTGCAAACTTTGGTTGGAAAATGACACCCTATGGGTAATATTTTTCCACTCTTTTCGCCCAGTTTTACTGTGAGTTTTCCGCTCCCTAAATCAAGATGCATTGGATAACTATAACCCTAAAACTGATATTACTAATGCTTATATTAACCTGTGGATACAAACAGTTTAGGAAAATATTGTAATTTGTAACAGCTGATTGATTCTGATGGGTGAGTTTTGGCAAACCAAGGATATCATATGGTCTTTTTTAGGCTGAATTTTCCACTCTATGGATATTTTAGTCCTAATTTTCCACTCTGCAGTGACGTCCGCGCCCTGGCTTCAAAGCAATCCTAGTCTCCTGGATCTAATTGAAGTCTTCAAATTTGTAAATAGTCAGCATTCTGGATATTTAAAGGGTATGTTTGAGTTCAATAGGGAAAATCGAGGTAGAGGTCATCAGCATAAACTCATTATGAAACAAAGTAGGACTAGGCTACGCAGTCATTTTTCAGTAGAAGGGTTGTAGGACATTGGAATATGCTACCAGGGGATGTCGCTGATGCAGTGACACTTGCTTCCTTCAAAATTATATTAGATAAATACTTTACAGAGAAGGGATTAGTTCATAAATACTCGTGGGATTAGCCTTCTTTTATGCAGGTAGAGTAAGGTGATTTGAAGGGGCGAGACTGGTGGAGAGGGGGGGGGGGGGTGCAACCTTGGATGGGCCCAAGAGGCTCTTTGTTGCACTTTTCTTTTATGTCTTTATGTCTTTACATCATTGTATGTTTGTGACCTGTTGTCATGATCTTCTCTTCAGTACTTTTATCAATGAAGTTGTCATGTTCGTGTTCAGACACTGTTGTCATATGTATGTATATATTGACACCGTTGTCATATGTATATATATAAATATATATATATATATATATATATATATATATATATATATATATATAAGCAAATGAAAATATGGTGTCTGTTCAGAGGACATGTTCGGAGTGAGGGCAACTTATTCTAGAATGGCATGTCTCAAAACAGTGCTGAAAACCATCCATCAAATTAATATAAATTGCGGCATTACAAGCACAACTGTTCAGAGATAGGGTCAGGGTAGGGTAGGGCTACATACCTACTTCCCTACCCAGGGGCGCAACCACCTATACGGACAGTACGGAATGTCTGTACCGTTTTTGACGGGCGCCGAAGGCGCCCCCCCCCCTTCCCCGTACCGATGTTTTTTTTGTAATTGGCGCTGTCAACAGGACATGAGGCACCAGTGGCGTACAGAGTATACGGTCATTCAGGGCATGATCTGGTTCTTTGGACCCGAGGCGCCCATGTAAAGCTGGCGCCCCTCCGATCAGTGACGGCGCCCCTTCGGCTCGTGACGGCGCCCCTCCGGCT
This sequence comes from Chirona hameri, assembly GCA_036785665.1. Classification (NCBI taxonomy): domain Eukaryota; kingdom Metazoa; phylum Arthropoda; class Thecostraca; order Balanomorpha; family Balanidae; genus Chirona; species Chirona hameri. Next base: position 31,681 of record JAXIVJ010009551.1, on the reverse strand, counting down.
CGTAACGGCGCCCCCTCCGGCCAATGATGGCGCCCTTCCGATTAGTGACGGCGCCCCTCCGGCTAGTGACGGCGCCCCCCCCCGTCAGTGACGGCGCCCCTCCGGCCAGTGACGGCGCCCCTCCGGCTACTGACGCGCCCCCTCCTGTCAGTGACGGCGCCCCTCCGGCCAGTAAAGCCGCCCCTCCGGCTAGTGACGGCGCCCCTCTGGCCAGTAAAGGTGCCCCTCCGACCAGTGACTGCGCCCCTCCGGCTAGTGAAGACGCCCCTCCGGCCAGTGACGTCGCCCTTCGACCAGTGACGGCTAAATCAGTCCTTCATGTACACAGAAGTGAAATTAGATGAGTTTTAGAAACATGGTAAGGGAAGATCATTATGAGACCGAACCGACTGTACATACATACAACTACCTACATCTAAAACATGACACATTTGTGATATTGCGTTCTTTGGCGATGGCGCCTTCCTTGAGCGATGGCGCCCCCTGGACCATGCCCCCCCCCAACGCCAATGTGTCCGTACCACTTTTTTGGACGTGGTTGCGCCCCTGTCCCTACCCCACCCTTATGCATGAAAGAGGCATAGCTTCTCCAAACACGTTGATGGGGCTGTGAAGAAGGAAAAATGCTCAAGGTACAACCAAATCCTTAATGACACATCCCAAGGCTCTCCATTTGATCCACATCCTTGCCAAAGTTGGAGGGGCTCAATCAAACCTGAGTTGGGGGGGGGGGGGGGGGAGAGTGCTGAATCCCCTCCAACTGAATATGAAACTACATCCATGCCATGAATAATCCCAGAGAAAGAATTATCATATTTGATTTTTTTCATATTTGATATTTGATATTTGAATCATATTTGAATTCCTTACTCTCAACGCGTTGTCAACAACAGAACTTGAACACAGGCGGGATCGCCATTCGCCAGAAAATGGTGAGTATTCCCAAGGCTCTATAGCAGTCTTTCCCTGCTCATAAGATTTAAATTTCGCGCCTCTAAAATCAGCAGACGAAATTTGGTATATTTGGGTTAATAAATGGTACATATTTTAGTATGTATGATAAAATATTCAGAACAACAATGAATTGCCATAATTCGTACTGCATTCTTTGTGAAATAATTTTAAAGAAAGCAAAAGGTGGTAATATTGATTATCTCAAAACAAATTGGCTAACCAGGGCAGCATCTTTTCATAATTTAGTAGGAACTAAACAAATATTGGTTGGAACCAAATCCGTTCCTACTAAAGATGGCTAAGCGACAAATCCTTAGCCACCTAGGTGGCTAAGGATTTTAGTTGTCGTTGTGAACAGCACTATAGCCTTGAGTCTTATACGGCTTTGTTGTAGATTGAGTGCGTTTGTGGTGTGGTCCGTGATTTTTCCGAGTGGTAGGTGAGCCGTGAGCGTACCATTTTTCTTGCTTCCTGTTTAAATATGTTGCTTTTCACATGTGTAAGTTGTTTCTTTGCTGCTGAATTGCTAATAGTGAAGTGATCGTCCGTCTGCCAGATTGTGAATCAATGCACCACGCCCATTTGCCAGTATGGAAAACGTAGCAAGAACATCGACGAGATATTTGGGGCAGCTCAAATCCTGCCCCAAATGGGACAGCAAGCTGACTCATTTGGGGCAGGATTTTTCCTTTTTTTCCCGAGGAGGAAATTGCGGTCCTCGGTCACAGCAAATACTGTTGACCGGGGGGGGGGGGGGGGGGGGGGTGGTGGGAGGAGGGGGATCGGGGATTAATAACGATCGCGTTTTATCTAGTATGAATTCATTTTTTGGTTGTATTCCGCTTTTGCACACCTTTCTATAGGAAAATTGAATATTGTATACTAATTCTACACGTCTGATTTCATCAGAACTGCACTCAAAACGGGCATTCTCAGTACTTACCTGGCAATAATGATTTGTATCACCTGTCAATCACCTCAGCGGACTGGAAGGACTCCGCCATTACACCTTAAATGTAAACAACGTCAGCTGTTTTTTGTGTGAAATGTGCCAGATATGTATCCAGTAAGGTCACCTTGTGGTAGCGGCCGTTGCGTGGCCGACCTTCGGTCTCAAATACAAGTTTGGGCGCCATGTGACCTTCGTTGTCGGAGCGCCCCTAAACCCCAATAATTTTTTATATAACAAAAACGGAGGTTTAGTGAGAGCATGATAGGGTTTAGTGGTCGACCAGATACACATGACGTCATATGATAGCCAGTATCTGACACATTTCTGCACCCACGTTTTTACATTGTAATGGCGGAGTCGCGTTGTGGGCAGTCAGCTGAGGCTATTGACGGGTGATAATAATTATTGTTAGGTAAGTACTGATAATGCCCCTGTGTTGAGTGCAGTTCTGATGAAATCAGACATGTAGAATTAGTATACAATATTCAATTTGCCTATATAAAGGTGTGCAAAAACGGAATATCACCCACTTTTCAGCTAAAAGCTGTTGACCAGGGGAGGGGGGGTTGCGGTCGGTCGTAATCAAGGTTACTTTACTAATAAGGTTTACCCACGAGGGAGAAACGACTCCTGGGGTGACGTCACAGCATTTGACATCAATATTTTGCAATATGGTAGCAAATAAACAAAGTCGTTTATGGCGCCGGCGATTCATTCAATGTTGATATTGTACTGTTATGTAATGTTAATAGTTTGGTTAATATAAGTCATAATGTGCTGCAGGCACGATTATATAGTATTGCACGGTTGGATTGAGACTAACACAAACAGGACAAGCAGATTAATTTTACATTGAATCGTCCGAGTCGAAAGTCGTTAGTGGTTGCCTAGCAACCACGTTGTTTACCAAACAGTCGTTGCTCTCCGATTATCAGCGTTCTTTTTGTGACATAAGCAGTGATTCTAGTTGAACCACATGAATATTAGAGCTTTATGTGCTTGGTAATATTTATATTCATTTTTGAGATATTTATATATAAAAACTGGCATTAATGTTTGAATATTAGTTGGAAATAGCAGCATGGGAAGGCCACAATGGAGGCGAGTGCACTTTAAGTTAAGATTTAAGCGAAGATGAGCACGGAAGGCGAATCAGATTCCTCAGCCAAGGTAGGAGGATGTGATAGAAATGATCCAACAAAAGGTGAGTGGGCAATTGCAAGTAAAATAAACAAGCAGGCTAATTTAGAGCATCAATCAGTCTGAAATGATTTACATCCGGGAACATTGGAAAGTTGGATGACATCATTATGACGTAGTCCTGGGAGTGTCCAGGTTTTCGTGGACGGGGGCTGGTCGTAATCACTATCACGTTTTATCTCTTGTGAATCAGTAAATTGTTACTTCTGCCCCAAAAATTTGAAAGCTGCCCCAAAATTCCTAAAGCTGTCCCTACATTTACAATTATGTTCCTAAATTTAAAATCTTCCCCCAAATTTCCAAGCCTGCCCCAAAATTTTCAAAAGCTGCCCCAATTTTGATGTGTTGGTGACAAGATCTCGTCAAAACTTGCCACGTTTTGCATACTGGCCCATTTGCATTACAAATTTCTGATTGTTATTGTATTCTTTGGGTTATATTTCTTCAGCTCACTGTTTTTACTGCACATCTCACTGAATTACATTCTTGTGTAACTGAAATAGTTTGCTCACCGCTTTTACTAACCACCTCACTGATTTTACGCATGTCACCCTTTTTTTTACATTTGGTAGTGTTGCCAGATCTAGGTGCTCGATCGCTCATTGAAATTACTGATTCCTCACTGAAATCTACTCAACCACTCACATAGGCGTACCCAAGGACGGGGGCGGGCAAACAGGGCAATTGCCCCCTCCTGAAGGTCTGTATGTCTTCAGGAGGGGCAATTGCCTTTGGTTGAAAAAAAAGTTTTTTTTATTTTTTTAAAGAAAAAAAGGTTGAAAATATGTCCCTCTAAAAATGTAGTGGGCCAAATCTTCTTTTTTTTGGTGGGGGTACTTTATGCCCTCCTGATCAACAATTGCCCCCTCCTGGAGTGAATACTGGGTGCGCCACTGACCACTCATCATAATTACTCCGTCACTCGCCGTAATTGTTCAGAAAGTTGGGAAGACTGCAGTCGCTCTCATATTTTATAGGAGAGGTATTTCATTTTAGAGTGCCCTGATATTGTTTTTGGTATTGTACAAAACGAATAATATTTCTTAGTTGAGACACAGTACATGAGTTGGAAGGTGCAATCCACTAAGTGCGTGCTCTTACCCAACTTTACCCTATGTGTCCGAGATCATGGCATCTTTTTTTAATGAGCAAACATGTATTTGTACAACAGAAATTAATACTCACTTCTATCCGCGGTCATTCCGCGAAGTGGCGTACCCTCGCCACCGGCGAGGGGACGCCCCGCTATAATATATGTGATAGCATATATTATAACTATACTACAAAGTATACTATATTCTAGATTATATTCTAAAAGACTATACTAAGAAGACTATACTATGCGGCACGATTCAGTGAAAGAAGAAGTAAAAACAGTGAGGAACAGCTAAAAAAGTTACGATGATGAGTAAATCAGTGACCTTTTAATAATTTCAAGTGAAAAATGTGAAACAGTTAGAAATTCAGTATTTTATGTTACAAACAGTGAAAACAGTGAGCTAACGAGTAAAAAGTGAGACTTTCGTGAAATTTCGTTAACTGATAAATGGCATCTGTATTCTTTTGCCCTACTGCAGTCGGGTGAAGTGTGAACTATGGTAATCTGGGCCTATTTTTGGATGGCCGTTTGGGAGAGGCCGCCTGAGGGCCTGGGAAAAAGTCCTTCCATATGTTGGTCACATGTTTTTAAAGGGAGTGTTCCTACTCACATCGCTTATTTGGGGTTATTGACACTGGTCTATAGAACATAATTTTCTGAGATATTCCAAAGACTCCAGGAACTTGCTGGGAGAAAAAAGTTATTGGGTAGACTCCAGAGGGCTTCCGCTACTAGAAGCACTGCAACTATCGATTACACTGCTAGCATATTGTTAGTGCGGGCCAATAGCAATTCAACAAAACAGCTTGTGCACGCTGACAGCAGCAGCCGAACAGAAACTGGACGGCAATCATGTTTTTCGATGATGGCCGTTTCGATGATGGCCGATGGCCATTTTTTTAAAGGAAAATATCAATTTAGAGCTATGAAACTTGCACATAAAAAAGTTCACAGTGGCAAGAACGTGCTGTGCAAAACTTGTTTTCTATCTTGCATGATGTGGCCGTAATTGTATTGTCTAATGTGCGCCGTTTTACATAACATCACCATAGTGACGATCGTTTTATAGATATCGAGTGAAAAAGTGAAAATTCAACTAAAGGGGCTCCAGATGTGAATTTCATCATATACAACAATCAAACCAATAGATACTTACTGTATGATTTTTTTTGACATTCCAACACAGTAGGCACACTCCCTTTAAATGAAGGTTTCCTTCATATTCTTCTTGTTATAAAGCAGTGGGTTGGAGATCCCAGGAGAGTTTATTTATCGTTTACTATAGCATGTTCACCATAAAAAAGACATATGACTGTGAAGGGAAAAATCCAAGATGGAGGCCAATTCCGCCCCAGGCGGCCTCTCCCGAACGGCCACCCATTTTTGGAACGTTCAATTTTTGGAATGTGTTTCCAAAAATGGAAGGAGAATTTTCCATAAAATTTCCATAAATTTTCCATAAAAAAATGGATACCCATTTTTAGTAAACCATGATAATATAGGAGAATGTGCATTAGAAGCATGATTTAATAGGCTGCTTCATCACGGTGGCACTTATACTATGACCTTGCATATTTATTTTACCATTATGATGCAGCAAAATGGGTTTTACGGCAGGAATCATTTTTAACCCACTTGTTCCATTTTTGGAACAAATTAGACCAACCCCTTGGCATTACTATTCACCAAGTGCCAAGGTATTGTTACATTGTATTATTGCAATAGATGGTATACATAGACGTACACAAGGGGGGGACAGGGATCCCCCCCTGAAGGTCTGTATGTTCCCCCTTTGGTCGAAAAAATTAATGATTTTTTTGATTTTTTTCAAGAGAAAAATGGTGAAAATATGCCCCTTAAAAATATAGTAGGCCCAATCCGGTGAGTTTTTTTTTGTGGGGGTGCTTTATTCCCCGAGCAAAAATTGCCCCCACCTGGAGTAAATCCTGGGTACGGTACTGATGGTATATAATGGAAAGCTTTATTGTATAAGTAAAGAAAATCACAAATAGTAACTGACATGAAATAACACCAAATTGATATCATAACAATGTGGTATGCATGGGATGTGATAAGCCCAAAAGAAGCCAAAGGAAGGTTCAAAGAAGCAAATCTCTCAAACAATATAGCCAAGATTGGCAATAGCCAAGATGGGTACTACATCAGGTCCATGACAGCTTCACAAATTTCACTTGTTACAGCCAACATCAGTATCCCAGGAGAAATATTGAGCTACCATGAATTAATTCGAATATGTTTGTATTAAATAAAATTACGTTTGAAGCAAAATGTAAAAAATTATTAGTCAATTCTCAAATTAACCAAATGGAGATCCACATGGTGCTGTAAAAGTGATGTGGAAGCCCTTTTTTATCAATTTAGTCCGAATGTTTTGTATGGATGGATTTCCGAGGTCAGGACACGCGCTAAGCAGAGCTTATTGCGCAGGTCCCGACCTCACCACCCGATCGCGCAATTCCTGTTGGCCGGCAGAATTTAGAGACGAAAGTTTTACGCGCCCGACATACCTGAGGCCTGTTCTCGGGGTCTGCGGCCGCCGCGGCTCCCGCGGCCAAAAGGGCGGGGCTTAATCGTCAGCCAATCACGAAAGAGCAGATCCGGGAGGAGAGACTCTCCGTTCTGCGGCTCCTGCGGTTGCTCGGGAGCAGCCGCAAAAGAACTTCGACATAAATGGCGCACGTCTGACAAAGGTTGCGCACTGTTTTGTTGATATCGCAACTCACTGGCGGTTGTTTGACCAAAAATGACAACTGGTAGTGACTCGTAGATATTCATGTAGTTGAGTGGTTTTGAAAAACATTGAGTGTTTTCATGAAATTGCCTATTCGTTGCGAACGCTACACGCGCCATTTATCGGACGCCATCAGCGGCCGCAAAAGTGTTCAAAGTTGTTCAAATTAAGCTCCGCCTCCTGGCCGCGGGAGCCGCGGGAGCCGCGGCGTCCGCAGACCCCGTGAACAGGCCACGGTCCGCCCGCTCACTGACGTCACCTGACCTTGAGTGCGACCGCTGCCACCGGCCGCAGGCCATCCCAGTCGGGAGCAAATAGCGAGCGCCTCGAACCAGAGGCCTGTTCACGGGGTCTGCGGCCGCCGCGGCTCCCGCGGCGATGATTTGGAGTTTTAAAAAAAAAATGTATGACACTTTTTGGGATTTGCCCCTCCCCCAAAACCAACTTTATTGTGTTTATGGATCCACCTGTGACTGAGCAGGTACCTATATTTGATGTAATATATGTACATTATCATCTTCAACATATCCTCAATTAGTTGATAGCACTGTGGATAAAAAGTAATTTGCACTGCAATTACTTACTTTTCAGGTAATTAAATCTTAAAGCTTTTACAACATGTTCTGTTAATCCCCAAACCCAAAGGAAATGAATGTTTATTCCACAAAGTAGGTACCTACTTGCCAAATTACAGTAGGACCATTTTGCCAGTAATATTTACATTTTTGTATTGTATTTCTACAGTCATACCTAACATGTGTGCAGTATAACCATGCAGTTACAGCACCCCAAAAACACCACCATGTCACCAGTGATGCATTGTACAAATTTGATTTGACTACACTGTTTGGTGGAGTGTTGAGTGGACTATAAATTTCATTTCATATAATTTTATTACAGTAATTGTTGAAATGGACCAGAATTCAGTGCATCCTGTGCATTTACTTGACAGTTTTCCCCTTAGTCATGAATAGGGAGACAGGTTGCCCCTACTTATTGCTTTAGTTGAGTTCCGTTTTTTATGAGTTAGCTCATTGGTTATTCCTCAAAGTTAATCAAATGCATACCATGTGCTTACAGTTAATCTTTATTTCAAATACCGGCTGCTGTGGATGTGTTTACCTATGCTCACTTGTAATGTTGATATGTGCAGGCTTGTTAGCTGCTGGTGCAGACCGCCCAGAGCATCATGATTGGTGACGGGGAGGGCGACGCGGCCGCTCCGGCCAACGGCGCCGCGCCCGCCGCACAGCACGAGGAGGGTGGCTTCGGGGACGCCATCAGCGACGCGTTCGCCGCCATGGCCACCGCCGACCCAGCCGAGCACGAGTTCGATGAGCTACAGTACATCGACGGCTTTGACGACGTCGATGCCGACGTCAAGACGGACGGTGAGTGAGCTGTCCACTGTCCAGCCCTCCCGGGCCCTCCCGGCAGCTCCGGTGATCCTGGGGAGGAGGGCACCCCGGCGCGTTGCCAGAGTCGGTAGCGCGGGAGTCCCCCCGGATTGAGCAGTGATAGAGACTGTGCCCGCCGGAAGGGTGGTTAAGTGTCAAATGGCTGATAGTGTTGTTTTCAGTGGGTACGCCTTCCAGACTTGCGCCTGGATCCCGAAGTTGGATCTGGGATCCCAGTGGATCCCTTGGCATAAAATGCATGAAGATCTTGGATCCCAGTGGATGCGTAAAATGCATGAAGATCTGGGATCTTCCTGGATCCCTCGGCGTAAAATGCTTCAGGATCTGGGATCTTTGTGGATCTCTCGTCTCAAAATATATCATGATCTGGAATATTTATAGATCCCACGGTATATCATATATCAGGATCTGGGATCTTTGTGGATCCCTCGACGTAAAATGCTTCAGGATCTGGGATCTTTCTAGATCTCACGCCTTAAAATATATCAGTATCTAGGATCTGTGCGGATCCTTCTGCTTAAAATGCATGTATATATTGGGCCTTTAAGATTCTCTCAGCTTCCTGGTTATCCGGATCTCAGTGAATCTCTAATTTAAACGAGCCTCAGATATTGAAATACATGCAGGGACTGACATAAAAATTGTGGTCTCTATTTTGCGTATGTAGCATGGATGAGAGAACGTTTTTTGTTTTGTTGTTTTTTCCCCGGACCGGCCTATAGCCATTTTCCGGGGGGGGGGGGGGGAATTACCTCTGGCAATTTGCCAGGCAAATAATTACGTTAACCGGTTTATGTGAACCCGGAGCAAGCTAGGGAGTAGGGTAGCTATTTTACGTTAGTTTATTGTTCAAAGTAAATATAATATCTAACATTACGTTAAGTATTTCGTTCAAGGTCAAAAATAATATATCTAGCATTACGTTAAGTATTTCGTTCAAGGTAAAAAATAAGTAAAACACGAGACACACATACATACATATTGTATTACATACACTCAATACACTTGAACACAGTGTCAGTGTTGATGGAGCCGGGTTGCCATCATTGCAACAACGGGAGACTGTTGCCAGTCTCCCTGACTTCTGCGCCTCGGCGAGACCTGGTTGTGGGGTGTATTTAGCTGGGAGAAAAGTCCTGAATAATAATAAAAAAACAGCGTCTAAGGCAAAGGGGAAAAAACCTGCGCGGAGGGCCAAAAATGCGCTAGGCCAAAAAAACTGTTATATTTGATTAACTAAACGTGTTTGGTAGAGAAAATCAAAGAGGAGACCTATCAATTCAGGGTAATTATCACCTAACAGTGTTTGAAGATTTAATGTGATGCGATTTTGTTGTGTGTAATTAATAATGTTCTGTCGTTTGTCGTTGTGTACTGGGATCCTGGGATCCTGGGATCTGTTGATGTCCTGGGATCCAGAGGAATTTAATACTGTTGTTTTTACTGTTTAAATACTTGATTAGCTGTCTGATTTTAAATACTATCGGGTTTCTACAGTCACTATTCGAGGAAATGGCCGAGAGCGAGGCGGACGAGTCTGTGCAAATGACTACTTCCTTAAGTTTTTCTTTTCTGACATATATTAATGCTAATAAAATGGATGACAATTCCGCTGTGTATACGCTATTTATGTCCGGAAGTCTAAAGTTGTTGCTAGCTGTGTTTGTGAAGTATGCACCACCGGTTCGGCCGTCGCCTCGAGAGCCGTCTGTGTATATGTATGTGTATGTGTTGTGCTTTGTGTTCGTGGAAGAGTGTGTGTGTCTCTGCCGCTGTGACTGTGTTTTTGTTGTGTGTGAAGAGGCGGTGTGTGTCTGGTGTTGTGTCGAGCCAGTGAGGTGTGAGTGGTGGCGTTGGCATTGTGTTGATGTGTGGAATGTTGAATAGTGCGAGTGTTTGTCTGATTCTGTGACTGATGAGTGGGTGTCGTTTTTGTAGTAGTGTTTGTCGTCTTGTGGGTGCGGGGTGGTTTAAGATGTGGAATGTTTGGCGTGTGGGGTGTGAACTTGCTCTGGCGTAGTATCTGAGTAGTGTGTATTTGCGTCGGCGGCAGAGTGTGGGGATGTTTGTGTCGATGTGTAAGTTTGTGGTGTTGGTGGTGCGACAGGCCCCAGTCACGATCCGCAAGGCAGTGTTCTGGACAGTTTGCAGTTTTTTTATTTGTTTAGAACATATATCGTCAAATAAGAATGCGTTATAGTCCAGGATTGGACGTATTAGGGAAGTATATAACTGGAGGAGAGTGGAACGATCTGCGCCCCACTCTCGTCCAGCCAATGACTTCATAATATTAATTCGTCGCGTACATCTCTGCACTAAATCATTAAAGTGTGGAATGAACGAGAGACGAGTGTCTAACGTTATTCCCAGGTACTTGAATGATTTGACGAAAGGGATATTTTGATTGTTATATTTTAATGGAATGTAGGGTTCCACATATGCAGGTTTTTTCGAAAAAATGAGGGATGCCGATTTACTTGGTGAAATTTCCAGACCCCATAGGTCGCACCATACCTTTATATCAATAAGTACTAGTTGTAAAATTGTACTGGCTTGATCGACGCTGGAGTGGGAGAACCACACCGCTAGATCATCAGCATACATTGAAAATTGGAGACCTTTGTCGATCTTATTAATATTACTGAGAATGTCGTTAATCATTATTAAAAATAGGGTTGGGGAGAGGACCGATCCCTGTGGGACACCGTGGTCCTGATTTTGATTTTGAGAATGTGTTGCCGCACCTTACATTAAAAGTTCTGTTGTCTAAAAAGTTTTTGATAAATTTGGCGAGTCTTCCTCGGATTCCGGCCTTATGGACCATTACTAAAAGTGCAGTCTTATTGACTCTGTCAAACGCAGCTCTCAAATAAAGGAAGAGGGCAACTGTGACCTCTCTCTCTCTCTCTCTCTCTCTCTCTCTCTCTCTCTCTCTCTCTCTCTCTCTCTCTCTCTCTCTCTCTCTCTCTCTCTCTCTCTCTCTCTCTCTCGAAAGCCGCGCTAGACAGAGTCGAAAAGACCAACTAAATTGTCCGCAGTGGAGCGACCAGGTCGAAAACCACTTTGGTGTGGGGAAAGTAAATTGTTTGATTCAATGTATGTCCTGATTCGTCCGTTAACCATGCGTTCGAATAGTTTACATGCACAACTAGTTAGGGAAAAAAAACTAGTTAGCTAGCGGGAGAAGATTTAGGTTTGCGTATAGGAATTAGCGTGCTACTATGCCAAGATTCAGGGAAACTGCCATCAAACCACATGGTATTGAAGGCTGCTAGCAAGTTAGTGAGACCAGTCTCCGTCAAGTTTTTGAAGAAGGAGTAGTCAATTTTATCTGGCCCTACAGAAGTTTTACCACATTTACGAATAGCGTATGTTAACTCTGAGTTAGTGAAAAGAGAGTTATAGATTTCTACGTTGTCAGAGTCAAAGTTAAGAGATTGAAATTGAATTTTAAGCTGGTTAGTGAAGGTTGGTGTACATTGTTGTGTTGATGATGTGTTAGCGTAGTGTTGAGCAAATCGTGTTGCTACCTCTAGGGGAAGCGTGTAAGATGTGTTGTGTAATTGTAAGTGTGGGATTTTGCATGACTGTGGTCTTTTATTTGAAAATGATTTAATTAATGTCCAGATTTTTGAAAGGGAGGTAAATCGATTAAAGGTAGATGAGAATTCCTGCCAAAATTCTTGTTTGCTTTGTCAATGATTGTTTTAGCCAGAGAGCGGATCCTCGCGTACTTCGTGTTCGTTTTCTGCAGTTATACAAGCTTGAAATTTCCGAAATGCTCTTTTCCGGAGGGCAACAGCTCTCTGACATTCTGTGTTCCACCACGGGGCAGTGCGCTGCCTCGGGGTGGTGTTGTGTGTGTGTGCGTGTGTGTGGAATGTGTTGGTGAGCTGATGCGAGAATAGTGTTTAAAAATTGTGGTTAATGTCGGTCTGGAGTCTGCGGGGTGACTAGTGTCAATGTGTTCTTGAAAGGAGAGACCAGTCGGCTTGCGAAGGTTCCATCTAGGCAGGGAGTAAAAATGTGTCTGTCCTGAAGGGACTTGTAGTTCTAAGTGAATTGGGAAATGATCGCTAAAAAGAGGGTCAGATTGTGCGTTAAATGTAAAAAGAGTCGCGATACGTGGTGTTGACGAAGGCGAGATCAATGGCGCTGTAAGTCACCTCGCCTCTTGAGTGGTGTATGTGTGTGGGTGATTGATCGTTAAGGAAGACCAAATTATGCCGGTCCAGTAAGTCCAGCATAATTTGGCCTCTTGCGGTGTTTGTTCCGGCGGCATCCCCATGTCAGACTATGCGCGTTGAAATGGCCCATAATCAGACACGGGGTGTTAATATTTGTAATAAGCTGGGAAAAAAGAATCAATGTCTATGTCCTCAGTCGGACGAAAATAAATAGAGATTAAAGTAAGTTCTAGCTGAGCGATTTTAATATTAACGCCGACTGCGTCTAAGGTTGTTTGAAGGTCGATTTGGTGATGCAAAAGTTGGTTTTGAAATAAGCAAAGCCGAGCCGCCTCGGCGCGGTGATGCCGTTTACGTTATTTGTATAAAGGCTATAGCCCGATATTTTGAAAGTGTAGTTATTAAATTCGGCGTCAATAAAGTGGGTTTCCTCAACGGCGGCTACTAACGGATGATTATTTAAGATATAATGTTTGAATTGCCCCCAATGGGATATTAAAGATCTAACATTCCATTGGAGGACGAATTCTGATTTGTTGTTAATCATCGGGAGTTACTTTCCAGACCACGCCTCGCGGTCGCCCGTGTACGCCTGCGGCGGGAGCGGGGGCGGCTCAACCTATCTGTAGGGAGCTGGGCGGGGCGGAAGGGCTGGAAGCCTGAGTCGCTTTCCTCTGAGAGCAGGGGGGGGGGAGGAGGGGCGGGAGGGAGGGGATAGGGAGCGGCAGGAGGGCGGGGAGCGGGAGGGGCGAGGCTGGGTATGGGGGCTGGTCACGCGGCGGGTGACTGCTCGGATTAGGGAGGTGTCCGACTCGCCTGCGGACGAGTCGTCGGAGTCTTCCTCCGTGGACGAGGCCGTGGTCTGGGGACCTGAGTCGAGTCCCGGGACCCGGCTGCGGACTCCGCCAGAGGTTCGGCGGGGGTGGGCGTGGGTGCCACTGGGGCACGGCCAGAGTCCGTGGGGGACTCGGCTTGGGAGGGGCAGGACTCTGTTGGGTCTGCCTTTGGCGGCCGCTCGCGGGGGCGCTCTGGCTGAGCAGCCGGCGGCGCCGGTGGGGAGGACCCGCGTGTGGTCCGACGGGGAGAGGGCGTGGTTCGGGTGGGCGTTGGCAGCAGCGGCCATACGCTGGGAGCCAGCGCTGGGATGGGAGGTGGCGCGATAGGGGTCGCCCGTCGGGCCTTGGTCTCCTCGACCACAGCCTGTCGGGCCGGGCAGTTCCGGGACCACGCGGCGTGGGGTCCGCCGCACGACTTGCAGCGCATCGCTGCGGTGTCGTCACCGTCGCAGTGGGCCGTCTCATGAGACGCGGCGCACTTCCCACAGGTGGGGAGACGGGCGTGGCAGGTCCGCTGGTGGTGCCCGAAGCGCCAGCAGAACCGGCACTGCTGGGGCCCTGGGGTCCACTCTTTTACTGCGGCTCTGATGTAGCCGCAGTAGATCTGGTCAGGCAGGTCAAGCCCCCGGAACCGGAGCCTGACCATCGGATTAGGTCCCGGCTTCTGGGACCTCATCCGCAAGACCTCTGTGACCCCTTGGGTCACGAGCTCCTGGAGGAGCACGGCCTCGGTCAGGCCGCTCACCTCGGGGCAGTAGATGAACCCCTGGCAGGAGTTCATCCTGTCAGGGGCGGTCACCTCACAGGCCAGGTCAAGAAACGACGTGAGGCCTGTTAGTCGCTCTGTCTGCTGGTCAGACAGTGTCTGGACCAGCAGGCCGCCGTTGCGGATGGTCTTGGCGAAGGCCACCTCTCCGCAGAGGGTGACCAGCCGTCGGCGGATCGCGAAGGGGTTCGCGTAGCGAAAGCTAACCCCGTCCTGCCTCTGGATGAGGAGGAGAGCCGGTCCGTCGGGTGGAGAGGTGTCTGGCGGGAGCCAGGCACCGGGACGGTCAGGGCGGGGCTCCTGATGGGAGCCGGGGGATCGGGGGCGCGCGCCGGTGCGGGAGGGAGGAGACCCCTGAGGGGGGTTGGGAGGGTCGGGGGGGGGGGGGGGGGGGGGGGGGGGCCGGGGGGGGGGGGGGGGTAGCCATTGTGGCTCAGAGGATAGGGGCTAACTGATTACGTTAACTTGCCACACACGACAGAGCGTTTTGGCAACTGCAAATTAAACTACAAAAAGTGGAGGAGACCTAATCCGTGGAGGAGGCCTATTGCCAATAAAATTGTATCTAAAGAATCTACCTACTTAAAAATAGCTAAGATCTACCTATATAAGGGTCTAACAACCCTGCCACACGCACGTGGTCAGGGTTCCGCACCCGGAAGCGGTGAAGGGCTGGCGAAGGCTGGCTGGTTGTCGTCCAAGGTCCGATGTCGAAGAAAGGATGCGCGATGAGAGAACGACTGGATTGGTCACTCGGCCGCTCCGCGAAACACATGTCCCTTCTGCGCATGCGCAAAAAAACGTACACGACGGTTGCTCGGCGTCGCTTGTTGTACGAATGGAGTAGCTCGCTGCGGCGAAATATATTTTGTATTTTCGTGAGAATCAATAACCGCAGCGAGACGCGCAAGGCGGCAATCGAAAGCTCTCGATGAGACACATCTAAAGCATACGCGAAATTTTCCAAATAAGGTCACATCTCGGGTCACGGTCAGATGAAAGGTCAAAATCCAGGTACTTCGGTTGATGGGCCATACTTTTCATTTAACCTGGGTGCTCTCAGAGGTATAATACATATCCCGCATAGAAGTAGCCATTTTCACACCCTGATCCCATATAATGGCCCTTAGGTGAAGTTCAGGTCAAGGTCAGGTCGCCAAAGGACAACATTTGAATATATTAATCTACGTAAAAAGGCATGTTGATAGGCCTGTTTTGTCTCAGAAATACAGTGGTGGCATTTATTTGTCTGTATATGGTCAATAAAAGCCATCAAATGCAATTTCAAAAAATGACAATGATACTTATACTTAGGTAGCCATAAGTCAGTCAAAAATATTGTCAAATATATAGTCAAATATATTGCTTTGCAATTTGGTGTGGGATCGTTCATACTTGGTTCTCCAATATATGTTCGGTTTTTTAATACCTTTGAAAATATTGATTTTGTGGCAATGTTTCCTTTAAAAAAAATGCTTTTGGTGGTCAAAAACATTTTGGACATCCGAGATAGCCATTTTGAAGAGAATGTTATTCCCTTTCTTTTGATGTTTTGTATTTGCAATTTGCTTCCAAACTCTATTGTCTACGATTTGTCAAACATTTATCGTTTTTCCACCAAAAATGGCATGACATGACGTCACTAAAGCGTAATTTTCTCCCAAACTACTTCACCAATTCTCTTATCCATGTATGTAATATGTACCAGCCCCCGTCCACGAATCGCAGGCTCCCTTCACCATGACGTCACCTCGGGAGTAGAAATACCTTTACACAGCTCGATCACGTGTTAAAAGCACGAACTTTACCGAAGGATGACGACATAATTTTAATTCAGTCATTCTTATTGTTTGGTGAAATGCACCTGATGTGGCGAAAATATTTGTATAAGTGGAAAATTTGAGATGTTAAAGTTAACCCTGCAAATCGAAAGAAGGATTTATTTTAACCCGCGCACTGCAGGGGGGTTGATTTCCGCCCCCTCAAGTTTTTCAAAGATAGCGAAAAAACGGCGGCGCGCAGCGCTGCCGGATTTTGGCACACCTGTTAGGACATCAATTGCGCACACTTTGAAGAAAAAAATAACCTCGGGTCATCTCAGGTCAGGTCACCAGATCAGGTCAAGTGACCCCACCTCCAAAAACGTTTGCAGTTGTGCCAAAGCCAGAGTTTTTCACCGATCAAATTGAAACTTGCAGGATGTCATGAGGGCATAAGTACTTACTATTCGTATATCTCGGAATTTTGATATCGGTGACTTAAGGTCAGGTCAATTTCTTAACCTCCCACATAATAGGTCAATAGGGAAATATACAAATGCTTCCTATTTCAAGGATATGCATGATATTAGTCCAATTACTTTGGAGCATGTTATTATAGGATATTCTTGATGATCCAAGTGTAATTTTTGTTCAGTGACCCCTATTGGGTCATTTGAGGTCATGCGAGGTCACCATCACTTTTGTGTCAATAACTCCCGACATAATGAAGATAGAGAAGTAAAACAGACATCAACGTGTTTGTCTCATCGAGATACGTCTTCCCATATGCAACATGCCCTACTTGGGTCACCACTTGACCTTGACCTGAGGTAAAATTGTTAAGTTGACTTAACAAGGTCACCATGTATATCATTTAAAGCGCCTTGACAAGATAAACACAATGGCGTAAACCGTTTTACGTTATCTTTATTAAGTAAAAAGTTAATAGGAAAAAACGATTTAGCAAAAAAAAACGGAATTTTTTCTTTTTGACCTCTGGAGCCTCAAATATTGACCTGAGATCAAATCTGAGGACACCCTAGCGATTACAAATTTCACTGGCTGACGTTTGCTTTTTTCCGTTTGTGTCTAACAATCATCGTTTCTGAGATATATGGGAATTTCTGGAGCGATGTCCTAAAAAGGAAAAATGGAAAATTTGACCTTTGATGACCTCTGGTGACCTCAATTTTGACCTGACCTAAAAGAACACTGAAATACTTTCGATGGAACATGTATCAAGCTATCAAATACCTTTTTCCGCTTCTCGCTACATAGCGTAGTTTTCGAGATCTCAGGGGGGCGGAAATCAACCCCCCCTGCAGTTGGTGTTCGGCGCAAAGCCCCTGCAGTGCGCGGGTTAGCATACGGACACAATCCCATATAACTGTTAACCATTGACATCACTGGTTGGAAGTGGCTTCAACAGCTGACTGCGCTAATGTTAAAGGCCATAGGGAAGATTTTCTTATCTAGATTGTGGGAGAATGGCGTTTGATTCAGTGTCCTAGCATTGGGATATTTGGGTGAAAAACGACCCCCTATGGATACCATTTTTCCACTCCTTTTTCTGTGAATGTTGCACTACTTATTTTAAAATGTATTGGATAATTGGAAGCCTGACACTAATTTATGTATGTAATGATAGGCCTGTGGAGGGAAAGCCAGGTAAGATTTGGCATAGGTAATAATTAATTATGGTGAGCGGGTAATTGGGCGTTGATAAATCCGAATACATGTGGTTTTTGGTTGAGTTTTCCACTCTTTATGCTTATTTTTAGTCAGAATTTTCCACTCCGCACCCAAGCTCCAAAGCAATCCTAGGACCCTGGTTTGATTATGTGATCAAAAGTTGTTTAATGGGTAATGTGGATTTTTCTTATTTTTCCCACCTAACAAACTCATTTATCAATGACAAGCCACCTCAGAATTAGGTATTTAAGTAGTTATCAGTGGACCTTTACCCGCGCACTGCAGGGAGGGGGGTGATTTCCGTCCCCCCCCCTCAGGTTGTTCACCGATAGATAAAAAACGGCGGCGCGCAGCGCCGCCGAGTTTTGGCACACCTGTTACGCCATCAATTGCGCACACTTTGAAAAAAGTAACCTCGGGTCATCTCAGGTCAGGTCACCAGACCAGGTCAAATGACCCCACCTCCAAAAAACGTTTGCAGTTGTGCCAAAGCCAGAGTTTCTCACCGATCAGTTTGAAACTTACAGGGTGTCATGAGGGCATAAGTACTTACAATTCGTATATCTCGGAATTTGTATATCGGTGACCTAAGGTCAGGTCAATTTCGTGACCTCCCATAATAAGTCAATGGGGAAATATTAAAATGCTTCCTATTTCAAGGATATGCATGATATTAGTCCAATTACTTCTGGATCATGCTATAGGATATTCTTGATGATCCAAGTATAAGTTTTGTTCAGTGACCCCTATGGGGTCATTTGAGGTCATCCAAGGTTACCATAATTTTTTTGTCAATATTTCGCGACATAATGCAGATAGAGAAGTAAAACCGACAGCGATGTGTTTGTCTCGTCGAGACACGTCTCCCTATATGCAACATGACCTACTTGGGTCTTGACCTCAGGTCAAGGTCATGTGGCCTGAAGTCAAATTTTGAAGTTGACCTAACACGGTTACCATGTATAGCATTCGAAGCGCCTTGAAGACGTAAACTCAATGGCGTTAACAGTTTTACGTTATCGTTATTAGGTACAAAGTCATTAGCGAAAAACGGTTTTGAAAAAAACAACTATTTTTTTACCTCTGGAGCCTCAACTATTGACCTGAGATCAAATTTGAGGACACCTTGTCGATTGCAAATTTCAATGGCTGGCGATGGTTTGTTTTCGTTTGTTTCTAGCTAGCATAGTTTTCGAGATATATGGGAATGTCTGGAGCGAAGTCCTAAAACAGGAAAAAACTGGAAAATTTGACCTTTGATGACCCCACCTCCAAAAACGTCCTCAATTTTGACCTGATTTTGACCTAAAAAAAAACTGAAATACTTTCGATAGAACTTGTATCAAGCTATCAAACGCTGTTTTCCGCTTGTCGCTACCTTGCGTAGTTTTCGAGATCTCACGGGGGGGGGACGGAAATCAACCCCCCTGCAGTTCGTGTTCGGCGCAAACCCCCTGCAGTGCGCGGGTTAACGCAATCACATCCATCCAATGACGGAACCAATTACTTTTCACCATTTTCAATCAAATTTGGTAAACCTTGAAAAGATGTCTTGATGGAAAAAAGTAACTAAAGACATTGTCAACCTAAAGTTAATAATAATGTACAAATATTGAGCTTACTCGCACCTTACACCGTAATATGAACGGAAATCGGCGCCATCAAAAGCTGACATTGCTTACGTCTTTGTGAATGTAACATCTGCGCCATAATTTGTAAAGCCTAATAAAGCCTCTTAATATTTAAACGTCAATCAGCGTCCTGATTTTTTTTGCCAGAATGTGATGAATGCTGAGAGGACGTCACTATTCCAGGATGTGGATATTGAGGTTAAAATTTGTATGATAATAACCCAACAATCGATGTGGCACTACTGGCTTTCCGGCCTGGTAGTGTGTTGTGGTGGTGGCTTGTGTGGTGCTGGGTGAGGTGTATGGATGACATACTGTTTAATGGTAGAAATAGGTAGGGACCTAGGAAGATCATGTTTTTTTCTAGTTTTGATTTTAATACTATTTGCTCGATCGCTAGTGACGTCGTTTCGATGTAAACTGACGTGACAAAGAAGTTAATTTGGGTGTGGCTTTCCACCAGTGGCCTACCCAGGATTTACTCCAGGAGGGGACATTTTTGCTCAGGGGGCATAAAGTACCTCCACCAAAAAAAAACTTACCGGATTTGGCCCACTATATTTTTAAAAGGGCATATTTTCACCATTTTTCTCTTTAAAAAATCCAAAAATCATTCATTTTTTCGACCAAAGGGGGCACGTACAGACCTTCAGGGGGAGGGGGGCAATTGCTCCGTCCCCCCCCCCTTTTGTACGCCTATGCTTTCCACTCATATTTGTGAAATTCAGGACACTGACGTCAATTGTGACGCGGCTTGTTTTGACTGAATGCATGTTTTGCGTGAGAAAAAAGGGGAAAATCAAAATTACCTATTAAACTAGTTTGCATCACATAATCAAAAGCATTCTCCCACAATCTAGGTTAGAAAATATTCCCTAAGGTCTTTAACATTAGCGCAGTCAGCTGTTAAAGTCACTTCCAACCAGTGACGTCAGAGTGAACAGCTCTATAGTATTTTGCGTTTAAAGCAAATGGAAAAGCGAGGGTGCTTGGTGTTTCAAACCTCTAAAACCGTGATATTTAAGTTGTTTTGAGTCCAGACTTGTGCCTGGATCCCGAAGTTGGATCTGGGATCCCATTGGATCCCTCGGCATAAAATGCATGAAGTTCTTGGATCCCAGTGGATCTCTGCGTAAAATGCACGAAGATCTGGGATCATCCTGGATCCCTCCGCGTAAAATGCTTCAGGATCTGGGATCTTTGTGGATCCCTCGGCGTAAAATAAATGTAGATGTGGGATCTTTCTAAATCCCACGCCTTACAATATGTCAGGATATGGGTTCTGTGTGGATCCCTCGGCCTGGATCTGGTATGTACCTGGATCTGGTGTCCCATCTGGATCCCAGGACACAAGACAGAGATCTGGATCTCAGCTAGATCTCGCGATCCAGGCCATGTCTGACGCCTTCGTCCCGTGCATGCCAGGCTGTTGTTCCCTGCCGCCCTGTGCAAGTGTTGTAGTGTATTAGTCGTAAATAGTGAGGCTTTGTGTGTAACTTTTGCATCCAGCTAGCAAGGTGAATTTAACATTATTATCCAGAGCTCAGGCACTTGGCGCACATTGCGATTTATGTGTCGCAAACGTGCTGACACGTCATGACACGGCAAAATAGCTGACACGGCAAAATAGCCGACGTTTTCGATCGTTTTTATTGTGCATGTTGCAAAATACTAACTCAAATTATCTGGAAAAGTGATTGATTCCGAAGTAGGGCGTTGTTACAGTGAATGGGCATTACCGCCACAAGAAAGGTCGGCTCGCCGGTGCCGGTACATGGCGCGTATCCTATAATGAGCCTGTCAGTAGCGCGTGCTCAGCTGTAGCCCCCCCCCCCCACACACACACACACACACACACACACACACACACACACACACACACACACACACACACACACACACACACACACACACACACACACACACACACACACACACACACACACACACACACACACACACACACACACACACACACACACACACACACACACACACACACACACACACACACACACACACACACACACACACACACACACACACACACACACACACACACACACACACACACACACACACACACACACACACACACACACACACACACACACACACACACACACACACACACACACACACACACACACACACACACACACACACACACACACACACACACACACACACACACACACACACACACACACACACACACACACACACACACACACACACACACACACACACACACACACACACACACACACACACACACACACACACACACACACACACACACACACACACACACACACACACACACACACACACACACACACACACACACACACACACACACACACACACACACACACACACACACACACACACACACACACACACACACACACACACACACACACACACACACACACACACACACACACACACACACACACACACACACACACACACACACACACACACACACACACACACACACACACACACACACACACACACACACACACACACACACACACACACACACACACACACACACACACACACACACACACACACACACACACACACACACACACACACACACACACACACACACACACACACACACACACACACACACACACACACACACACACACACACACACACACACACACACACACACACACACACACACACACACACACACACACACACACACACACACACACACACACACACACACACACACACACACACACACACACACACACACACACACACACACACACACACACACACACACACACACACACACACACACACACACACACACACACACACACACACACACACACACACACACACACACACACACACACACACACACACACACACACACACACACACACACACACACACACACACACACACACACACACACACACACACACACACACACACACACACACACACACACACACACACACACACACACACACACACACACACACACACACACACACACACACACACACACACACACACACACACACACACACACACACACACACACACACACACACACACACACACACACACACACACACACACACACACACACACACACACACACACACACACACACACACACACACACACACACACACACACACACACACACACACACACACACACACACACACACACACACACACACACACACACACACACACACACACACACACACACACACACACACACACACACACACACACACACACACACACACACACACACACACACACACACACACACACACACACACACACACACACACACACACACACACACACACACACACACACACACACACACACACACACACACACACACACACACACACACACACACACACACACACACACACACACACACACACACACACACACACACACACACACACACACACACACACACACACACACACACACACACACACACACACACACACACACACACACACACACACACACACACACACACACACACACACACACACACACACACACACACAGACACCCACAGACACCCACAGACACCCACAGACACCCACAGACACCCACAGACACCCACAGACACCCACAGACACCCACAGACACCCACAGACACCCACAGACACCCCGACAGACACCCCCGACAGACACCCACCGACAGACACCCACCGACAGACACCCACCGACAGACACCCACCGACAGACACCCACCGACAGACACCCACCGACAGACACCCACCGACAGACACCCACCGACAGACACCCACCGACAGACACCCACCGACAGACACCCACCGACAGACACCCACCGACAGACACCCACCGACAGACACCCACCGACAGACACCCACCGACAGACACCCACCGACAGACACCCACCGACAGACACCCACCGACAGACACCCACCGACAGACACCCACCGACAGACACCCACCGACAGACACCCACCGACAGACACCCACCGACAGACACCCACCGACAGACACCCACCGACAGACACCCACCGACAGACACCCACCGACAGACACCCACCGACAGACACCCACCGACAGACACCCACCGACAGACACCCACCGACAGACACCCACCGACAGACACCCACCGACAGACACCCACCGACAGACACCCACCGACAGACACCCACCGACAGACACCCACCGACAGACACCCACCGACAGACACCCACCGACAGACACCCACCGACAGACACCCACCGACAGACACCCACCGACAGACACCCACCGACAGACACCCACCGACAGACACCCACCGACAGACACCCACCGACAGACACCCACCGACAGACACCCACCGACAGACACCCACCGACAGACACCCACCGACAGACACCCACCGACAGACACCCACCGACAGACACCCACCGACAGACACCCACCGACAGACACCCACCGACAGACACCCACCGACAGACACCCACCGACAGACACCCACCGACAGACACCCACCGACAGACACCCACCGACAGACACCCACCGACAGACACCCACCGACAGACACCCACCGACAGACACCCACCGACAGACACCCACCGACAGACACCCACCGACAGACACCCACCGACAGACACCCACCGACAGACACCCACCGACAGACACCCACCGACAGACACCCACCGACAGACACCCACCGACACACACCCACCGACAACACCCACCGACAACACCCACCGACAGACACCCACCGACACACACCCACCGACACACACACACACCGACACACACACCCACCGACAGACACACACACCGACACACACACACACCGACACACACACACCCGACACACACACACCGACACACACACACCGACACACACACCACCGACACACACACACACCGACACACACACACACCGACACACACACACACCGACACACACACACACCGACACACACACACACCGACACACACACACACCGACACACACACACACCGACACACACACACACCGACACACACACACACCGACACACACACACACCGACACACACACACACCGACACACACACACACCGACACACACACACACCGACACACACACACACACAGACACACACACACACCGACACACACACACACCGACACACACACACACCGACACACACACACACCGACACACACACACACCGACACACACACACACCGACACACACACACACCGACACACACACACACCGACACACACACACACCGACACACACACACACACCGACACACACACACACACCGACACACACACACACACCGACACACACACACACACCGACACACACACACACCGACACACACACACACACCGACACACACACACACACCGACACACACACACACACCGACACACACACACACACCGACACACACACACACACCGACACACACACACACACCGACACACACACACACACCGACACACACACACACACCGACACACACACACACACCGACACACACACACACACCGACACACACACACACACCGACACACACACACACACCGACACACACACACACACCGACACACACACACACACCGACACACACACACACACCGACACACACACACACACCGACACACACACACACACCGACACACACACACACACCGACACACACACACACACCGACACACACACACACACCGACACACACACACACACCGACACACACACACACACCGACACACACACACACACCGACACACACACACACACCGACACACACACACACACCGACACACACACACACACCGACACACACACACACACCGACACACACACACACACCGACACACACACACACACCGACACACACACACACACCGACACACACACACACACCGACACACACACACACACCGACACACACACACACACCGACACACACACACACACCGACACACACACACACACCGACACACACACACACACCGACACACACACACACACCGACACACACACACACACACCGACACACACACACACACCGACACACACACACACACCGACACACACACACACACCGACACACACACACACACCGACACACACACACACACACCGACACACACACACACACACCGACACACACACACACACACCGACACACACACACACACACCGACACACACACACACACACCGACACACACACACACACACCGACACACACACACACACCGACACACACACACACACACCGACACACACACACACACACCGACACACACACACACACACCGACACACACACACACACACCGACACACACACACACACACCGACACACACACACACACACCGACACACACACACACACACCGACACACACACACACACACCGACACACACACACACACACCGACACACACACACACACACCGACACACACACACACACACCGACACACACACACACACACCGACACACACACACACACACCGACACACACACACACACACCGACACACACACACACACACCGACACACACACACACACACCGACACACACACACACACACCGACACACACACACACACACCGACACACACACACACACACCGACACACACACACACACACCGACACACACACACACACACCGACACACACACACACACACCGACACACACACACACACACCGACACACACACACACACACCGACACACACACACACACACCGACACACACACACACACACCGACACACACACACACACCGACACACACACACACACACCGACACACACACACACACACCGACACACACACACCGACACACACACACACACCGACACACACACACACACACCGACACACACACACACACACCGACACACACACACACACACCGACACACACACACACACACCGACACACACACACACACACCGACACACACACACACACACCGACACACACACACACACACACCGACACACACACACACACACCGACACACACACACACACACCGACACACACACACACACACCGACACACACACACACACACCGACACACACACACACACACCGACACACACACACACACACCGACACACACACACACACACCGACACACACACACACACACCGACACACACACACACACACCGACACACACACACACACACCGACACACACACACACACACCGACACACACACACACACACCGACACACACACACACACACCGACACACACACACACACACCGACACACACACACACACACCGACACACACACACACACACCGACACACACACACACACACCGACACACACACACACACACCGACACACACACACACACCGACACACACACACACACACCGACACACACACACACACCGACACACA